>VDFB02155043.1:0-25197 GCA_007258455.2 Sequoia sempervirens | reverse complement strand
GATCGGGATTGATGATGATAACATTGTCGAGGATACACAACAATGCAAGGATAGTGTTAAGCAACACAAGGATTGGGAAAGATATCCCCAAGATGATGATGTTTTTGATTGGATTTGATTGATCATGTTTGATGAAGCTTGGTTTCGAACAAAAGATGTTTGGATGATTTGATATGACGTTTGACGTGCAGCGTAAATGCGACTGATATCGATTGATGTTCGATGAAAGATGAAGACTGATAAGGAATGTCTTCTCGTCAAAATGTGCCAAGGGCTAGTGATTTGGATTTTTGCTCACAAGTGGTTTGACCAATTTTATTTCACGTTTTCCAATGTCCGGATCACCACATAAGTTGGAGGACATAGACCAAGATTTATTCTCAAAGCAAGATGTATATATCTGCCCCCAATGTCTACCAATGTATGGAATGTTACGGATGGATGCTCAGATAGGTGAATGGATGGATGGATATGATAAACACGCAAAGGATGCCAAGGATTATCTTGTGATAGGATAAGGCACTCAAATAATGAATGCTCATTAGGATACTACTTCATGGCTCAGATAATGCTACATAGGATAGGACCAATGAAAACGGCCCATGTCAAGATGTTTTTCGTAAGCAAGCGTAAGGTGTGCCCCAAAATTTCATCAAGATCAAGATAACTAAGATGACGGATGCAGATAGATGTGAATGGATTGGATAAATGGTTCATGGATGGATGGATTTATTATTTTTTAAGATGGATGGAATGCTCAATTTATTACGGATGGGATGAGATGCTTTCACTTAACCGCGACGATGCTTGATACTACACATGATGCCCCGTTGCCGTGCTTCATCATTGTCTTGTTCCAAAGCTTCCATGCTTCTACTCAGGAGGACAATTTTTTCTTTACCATTTTCAATCCTTTTTGATTTTTTTTTTGATTTTGATATTTTGATATTTTGTATTTTCCTCAAAGATCTCATCAACCATCGGGTGGTGTTGACATAGACGCCTCTGTCATAATGTGCCATTGATATCCTGCCTGAAGGAGCTGCTTTGCTAAGATACGTGCACTTGAATACAATTTCTGGGATTCCTGATATGCTTCGTCGATACCAGGGTTGACTTTGTCTTTGTGCGCACATCGCGATAAAGTGCCTTCTGAATCCTTATGATGACGGGCCGTTGCCAATACATGGTCAATATGAGAATTGGATATCATGCGTGGAGGTGTGGATGGAGTGCATTTAGGGATAAGAGATGGATTGGTTGACAGTTTGGAACCTTTGACTGTCCAAACTTGGGAAGATGAGCAATGATAGGTGGATATGGAAGTGCATGGAATTAGACCAACCGCTTGGATACACTTCTTTGTATGTTGCTTGAAAATCCTCGCTTTGGATTTTATGACATCTTTGATGGATACCTTTCCCTCTTAGTTTTCTTCCTCACGCTTTTCGACCGATGGAGTTTGATAGGGATGATCTTTCTTTGCATTCTTTCGTATCCATTTGTATTTGATTTCTTGTCCATTATACCGCTTCTTTGCTTTGATAATGTTCTTCGTGACTTCTTGATTCAAATCTTTCTTTGACGCTGGTCCCAATTCATGGATGCAAGTGATGGGTGGATAAAGATACATGACGTGACTGGTTGTAGTATTGACACTAGCTTCATCATAAGGACTCTTCGTGCTCCCTATGTTGATGTTTGCTTGAGATGAAGTTGCTCCCAGTATGGTGATAGTATCACCTTCATGCTTTGATTCTACTTGCTTTGAGATATTTTGTTCAGTAAATGTGCTTTGACAAATGATCACTGTAGATGACATTGTTTCAATTTTTCGCTCTGCTAACTCTGGATTATCCTGTTCTTTCTTACTTGTTTCCTTGAGTGGATAATGTTCGATATCTTTATTCATGATGTCCTCAATCTGAACTTGGGACATGTTTGATCCTGATGTTGACAACTCCATTTGATTGTAGGAGTTAAGAATCTGCTCTTTTTGTGTAACAAAATTTTGTTCTAAATGAAGATCATCTACGTGCCCATCTGTAGAAAGCATCTCATGGGTAGATGGAGGAGTATGGATATGATCATCTTGCATAGATAGGAGAGTTTCCATCAGATTATTGTAGTATCTTGAAGATACAAATTCTTGATCTTGATTAATTTTGAAGTTGCTTTTAACATGCTTTGGATCAAGTTCTTGACATGGGTCAGTTTCAAAGGATGGACTGCTTACAAATGGCTCTTGGATATCTTCATTATGCATGGGAAGTGGCTTAATATCTTCATGATTTTTGAGTGGACTTGGATCAGGTGTTGAGTTGAAGATTCCTTCAATATCGGCAATCATGAGGTCGAAGGATGTCAATATGTCTTGGAAAGGACCATTGCTAGACCTTGGTGAAAGATTCTGATCATGCTTTGGCATAAATTCTTGAGATATGTCCTCTACCTCATTAGGTGATGTAGATACATTTTCAACATGATCACTGGTTGATGCCTCGTTGGATGAAGCAAAAATATCTTTATTGATGGATAGATTTTGAACATTGTTTTCAACAATTGCAATAGAGAGATTTCTAATGTCTTCAACCATAGGGTCAAATGATGTTGACATTTCTTGAATTGGATTATTGTTGGGTATTGTCGATGTATTTTGATCATGATTGAGAGGTGACTCTTGACATATATTCATTTGATCATTGGATGGAGTAGACACAACTTCAAGGTATTCAATGATGTAGTGATCTTGATCTTTGTTCTCCACAGTTGTTATCTTTTGTGTTTGTGCTCGTGTTGGTTGGGTAGCTTGAGAGGTTTGGGCAATTTGAGAGGATTGTTGCACTTGTTGAGCTTGTGTTGCTTGTTGCATGGCTAGATATTGTTGGTATCCTTTTTGAAAAGCAGCTTGTAATGTCACATTGTATTGGATTGATGTGGTGGAAATTGGTGGTGGTGGGGGTGGTGGTGGATACGAAATCATGTTGGATGTAGTGACAAGTGTTTGAGATACGCTTGGATTGATTGTGGGGGTTTGAGATGTGATGGGCGTGATAGTGGTGTTTGGAATGATTGAAGGGATAGTGATGGTTGGAATAACTGAGGTGATAGGTCCTTGGGAGACCGTATTTTGATTGGTTGGGATCATCATTGTTGCTTGATTGGATACCATCTGTTGGTGCGATGTCGATGGTATATTCAAAGGTTTTGACGTGATGGTTTGATTGACGTTAGTTGGATTGAATTGGGTGGCGTGATTGGTGTTAGGTAAAGGGGGAATCCCTAAACCAAGGAATGATGTAGGTAATGGTGGTGGGGATTTCCCTTGGCGCAATGCCTCAACTATTTCCGCAATTTGATCTTGCCAAATTTGTTCTTTATTTTGATCTTGACTCACTTGAGATAGTTGATTTGGCTTGTGTTCAAGTAGTTTTGGCATGCATGTTTGCAGTTTTTGAATGGGATTATGGGAAAATTGACTTTGGATAATGTTCTGATTTGGGATGATGTTTAGATTTGGCATGATAGGATGAACATTGTTGGTATTGGGAATCATTTTTCCAAAGTTTTTCAAGTTAGGATTCATGTTTCGAAAAGTTGCACTTGGTACATCCACATTTGGTTTGTAGGGATTTGGTGGGATGATGTTGCTTGTTTGAAGATTCATGTATTGATTGTTTGATTGGTGGATTTGCAGATTTGGACTTAGATCTATCATTGGGAAATGTGTTCCAATCTTTGACATGGGCATACTCACACTTGTTGTACCATTGATATTTGTCGAAGGCAATGATCCCATGCATGGACTTTGATAATTGATAGGCATTGCAAGGCTTTGAAGATTCAACTGTTTTGGATTACCCAAGATGTATGGATCAAGTTTATATTCCATGTTCTTCTTGTGTTTTTGACCTTGTTATGAATGTGACCTCTAAGGTTCTTAGGACCAATGGCAAGATGGAGGATGAAAGGTGGATGATATGAGTGATGAACGTTTAGGAACTTTGAATCAATGCTAGACTTAGGGATTTTGATTTTTGATTGTTTGATGTGGATGATGAACTTGTAAACCCTAAGATGTTGGATGTTATCTTTAGGATGAACTTATTCAAAAGGTTTGCTAATTCAATTAGATGTATGAGAAAGGATGCATTACCACACACCTAATTAAACAATTGACTTTGATTTGGTTTAAGGATGTACCCAAGTCTAGAATGATGTTTGCAAAGATCTAAAGTTGTTTTGGTGAGATGGATTGATGAATGTTTGGAAGATAGATGAAAGTTTTGATGATCCTAAGAGACTTAGAGAGACTTTGTTTACTAGGCCAAGGTATTGAAGAACACACTTTTCTCTAAAAACAATCAAAAGACCAATATAACCAAGAGATATCAAGCACATGTGTGGGGTCCAATTTGTTATCTTTGCTTAGTGTATTCCTTTTACCACAAACACACTCTTGATTAAAGTTTCAAACTAAGATGTCCAATGTCTTAATTTCTTTAAACCCCACAAGATATTTTATGTAGAAATTCAATGAACTTAAGGCAATGGTTTTCCTATTGTTTACTCAAAAAGACAAATTGAGGCATAATCCAATGCTTAGGAACCCTTACAAACGCGGAATCCACGGTGGAAAGTAGTACTGATATGGATTGAGTCAATGATATTTGTCTTCAAGAGGAATAAAATTTTGAGAATCATGTTGAATGTTTGTTTGCAAAATGTTTTCTATCACACCGTGGTTTTCAAAGAAAGAATACTCATAAGCCCTATGGATGTAAGACAATATTTGTTGGGTTCCCACTTGGACAAGTCCAGCTATGCCTATCTCTAGCGGATGGTTAGATGCTTGACTCCACTGGCTCCCCTCCACGACACTCACTTATACGGGGCAGCCCAACATAAACACCCATGAAACTCCCATGGCATGCTTTCCATCTCTAATACTTCAGAAGACCGTGAAGAGGTGGCTCTCGTAATCCATCGCTCTTGCACCAACAAATAGATTAAGGATTTTGGAAAAATTCTAACACACATAGGTTCTGCAAGGACTTTCCTGTCAGGAGATTGACCCATACGGCAAGAGTCCCTCGATCCATCCTGCCGGAGCCAACCGCCATGGATTATGGCGCTTAACCAAAACCCTCATTTATCCCAGCTGGAAATGCTCGGCTTTGTAGAGTGTTACCGCTGAGCCGCCGCTGCGAGTACTTTTCCCAAGGTGCCCCTAAGATAAAACAGTACCAGCAAAGACAATAACTGTGAACTCGACGATCTTGATGGCACAAAGAAAGTACAGGAATGTATGCTAAAATGCCCCTTACCACACTCGAGACAAGATGTTCAATTTTTAAGCCCAAAATGAAGTGTTTTAAAGCAATAAATGTATTTTGAGTGTTTCTCTTGCACCCTAGATCGCACGAAGCGCAAGGGGAGAGGATACGTACTCAAAAGACAATCACACAAATCAAACACTTGTTCATTTTATACCCTTCAAAGCAATTGTGAATTCGTTTTAAGCACCAAATGAAATATGAGGATTGCTTGTTCAATTTTTAACCCAAAACGAAATCTAGTAAGTGTGTTCTAAGGTTCGTTTTAAGCCCTTTGCAATGAAAATGAAATTGTTCATTTTTAGCCCCAATTGAAAACTAATGTTCTAAAACGAAAAGGAAAACAATTTCGTGTAGTGTTGATTAAACACTTAGAGTGTTAAAGAACACATTGTGTTTTCAAAAAAAACATTTCCCTCCTTTCGTGAAGTAGTATTGATCAAACATTTAAAGTGTTAAAAAAACACATTGTGTTTCCAAACAAAAATCCTCCTCCTTTCGTTTTCATTTGATAGCCTTCTCTTTCGCCTTGCACCTTTTCGCCTTCGTTTGCTTTTGTACCTATTCCAAGAAAAAGATAGATTATATGAGAACTCAATTTATTTTGTCTTAACTTCAAAAAAAAAATCATAATCCAAGATGATGATAACAAAAGGAGGTCTTATAAGTAAATCATATACTTATTAATCTTTCTCCCTTATCATAACCTTCATTACTAGAGGTTTTGAACCAATGAATCAATCACAAAGAATATATCTCTTAACAACTTTCACTATCTCAAGGTAATCATAAATGTAATAAATGTATTTATGACATTTATTTAGAAGCTTAATAAATCATGAGTATAGTGATCTAATCATAAGAGAATATTTGAATCACGAGTAAATAACAACAATCCAATTAGCATTTTATATGGATCAATCCCATCAACACCTAGCATACTGCATTAGTAAAATCATGTGGCTTTAATTCCAATGTATATTTGTCAATGATTTAATCAAGTCAAAGGAAAAAAGCGGATATAACATTGATGCCTGCACCTTTTCTCAATAATGTAGTCAACATGGAGTACATTTACCCACCCAATCAAGAAAAAATCCAGCAAATGAATGAGCATTTAATGATAAAAAAGAAAACAGCAACGTGACTGAGAGAACCAAAATGATTTATGCTGACAAAATGAGTTTGCCAAAATCAAACAATTCTGTCTTCTTACTACCCCTGGCGTGACAGCAGTCTATTCCTGTCATCTCTCATAACTCTCTGTATGACATTAATCACAGAACAACATAGATCTGTTGAAAAGTCCGTAGAAACTTTTAAGCAAATGCAAATATCAGTCATAAAACCGCGCCCAAATGCTTTTTAAAAAAACAAAACAGAAGCTTTCAAAATAAATGCAGCTGTCTAGCGCCATTTTGTATTCAGATTTATTTCAATAGTGTATGCAAAATGTGGACGCACAGACAACGCCCATGAACTGTTGATAAATGTGAAAGCAGAGACAAGGTGCGTGAAATGTTTGACAAAATCTGGAAGTATAGACAAGGCGTTCGAACTGTTTGACAGAGTGAAAGCATTAAATACAAAGCCAGGGCCCGCGAGGTGGAGGTAATAAAGGTGGAATTAATGTGATTTCAGGAGGAAACCAATACGTCCAACAAAGTCAGACCACAACTGCACAGATTGGTGAACATTCAAGTTTTATCCAATACCTGTTGGCGTTAAGCTGCAGCAGAGAAAGTTTTAGTACGCAAAGATTAACACCGATAGAATGATTAGCAGCGGTTATTTTAACACCAAATCAGTTGTAGCATGTATCACAGGGTGAAAATTGTTTCGAAACCAACAGAAAACCTAACCTCATGCTGAATTATCCTTAAGTATACTTCCATCGCCGGTCTATTCACCAAAGAGAAAAGAAAAATGGCCATTCACGAGAGCAACAGGAACACATAAAAGAGGATACGTCCAGCAAAAACTCACAGTCCTGAAAGTCAATGCAGAATTAATGAGATACAATTCGCAGACATAAGAGCAGCCTACGCAGTAGGATGATATTTATGCCGTGCCCTCTCAGAAGATGGTGTCATCGCTGGATGTGATGTTTGGCCAGGTAGCGTTTACCTTCTTCAAATCATATTTCTTTCTCTACCATTAACAAGCTATTAACGTTACAGTTAAGTTTTCTCAAGTGGATTAAAGGTTTGGTGTCTGGACACACGCCAAAAAAATGTCTAGCTAAAAGCAGCTGGAGACAACTAGATGGAACAGAATGCAAGTTACCCAAAAGGTTATTCAAATATGAGCTTAGATATCTGTTGGGCGCACATCCCATTCTTTTGAAAATGGGGCCTGATTTGGGAGAGAAACGAGGTCCATAAGATGCAGAGGCAGTGGTATGTTACGAGGATATGGTGACTATTGATACTGATGGAGCATCAAGGGCAATCACAAACTAGAAATAATATCATATACGCCTTGTTTGGAAAGCACTCTTGGTAATGGAAGAATATATTATTAGCCAAAGAGGGGACACCTTTAGAAAAGTTTGCAACTAGCACAGACCATGGCAAGATACACACAGAAGGCAGTAACAGATTACATCAAGATACCCTCCTAAGTTTGATGCATTTTAGAATAATGTTAGAACATAGATATGACATACCAATGATAGACTGTAAATATGGGTGCTGTAACAAGAAAGATAAGTATTGCCTATCAATTAGATGATATAGATGTCTAATATCCAAACCATTTAAAACATTATGGAGAAAATTTTGATAGCAAACTGCCCTCCTTCTAGCGCCAAGATGAAGTACCTTAAATCTGCATGTAAGACCACTTCAAATATTCATTAGAAATGTTAATCTAAACACACAAATCTGCAAATACCTCCATGAAATAGAATATCTATGCTAAAGAAATGCCACAAGTAACAAAAACAGCATTAAGAAGACATTTTAAAAGCAAGATAAACACTTATTCCATGTTGGATTGGTGTCACATGTGCTAGTGACCCTTTCCCAACCCTTGATCAAAGCTCAAGTTGTGTAAATGATAAAATGAAAATGATGGAGATGATGGAGTGAAATGGACAAGATCAAATCTCAAATGAAGAGAGTGACCTTGCAAGAGATTATGGAGATTTTGCTCGAGGATGAAGCCTTTATTTTAAGATTTTCAAATGCTAAGTGTTGAAGAGGGACCAATGTGGGATTAAGATTCTGCCAATGAGATAAGGACACTTGTCATCATGTGATTGGTGGATGTATGTGCAAGATTTGGGAAGAGTGCCCAAGAGGGGAAATTTGAATTCAAATTTTGCCATAAATGTTGAGAGGGGGACAAGGAAAAAAGCAAAAATGCCTGTTGACTTGTCATGTTGAGGAAAATAAAGATTTTGATAAATCATTTAATTGCAATTTCATGTGCAAGTGGCCAAATCTAGAGAATGCAAGTGGGATGGTATTAGCCTTTAATCAGGGTTAGATTAAAATAGATGATGATTAGGATGCTTTGACTTTTATGACTTAAACACTTGATTTATTTAATTTAGAAAAGGATGAAGTATGATTTGGATTTGAATTAAATAAACTCCTGATTTATTTAATTAAATGGATGATGCAAGATGAAGGTTAAAATGATTTATGAGAGATGAAATGATATTATTTGATTAAACCTTTGGATTGACCTGATTTACCTGATGAATGGATTTGTTGCATTTGATTCAATTTATGAGCGGATGAATATGCATAATGAATTGGTGCTCACACTCTCTTAAATTGATTACTCATTCAAGTGAGAAATTTGAGAACATCTTGTGAATCATCCACACCAATTATCTTCACCAAGATTTTGCAACATGGTTTAGGTTTAACTTGAGCAATCCACATCCATTTTGAGAGTAGTCCCCCAATGGGATTGTAGGTTTGCATCATTAATTAGATTCATTTGCAATGATTTTTATGTTTTAATGCTTAGAATTGAATCTTATTAGTGAGTGATAGACTAATTTCATTGAGTATGACATTTAGTTGATCATTTATCTTTTTAATTAGTTCAATTATATTGCATTTGATCAACTGAATTCACCATATGACAAATTGGACAAGTAATGATTGAGTTTTTGAAGAGGTGATAAAATCCATAGAGATCAATTTAGATTTTTCTCATGTGAGTCTATCATAAAACTATTCAAAAAAGGAATTACAAATTTTGTTCCAAGAGCATCCATTGTAAAGTAGAAGGAAGAAGAAAAGATCTGATAAGAACCTTTTATCTTTGACAAAACCAAAAAGGAACACTCTTTATCTATTTTATTTTACCACAACAAAATCAAAGACTAAACTAGACAAAGAAATCTTAAATATAAATGAATGCATCAAGAGACAATGTTGTTAATTCAACATCCAATTGAAGTAATTAAATCCATCAACTTTACCAAATTGTTCATTAAACTTATCCCATATTTGCTTAGGAGTTGTAAAATTAGCAATGTGAAATTATAAGTTATTAGATACAAGGACAACAATTATAATCATTACCTCACCTAACTTGTTTTGATACTTGTACATTGTTCATAATCCCTTGTAAACTACATTTGTTGTCCATTGACCATTTTCCATTATCCCTTATATTGAAGAAGTTGTTGTACTTTTACTTTCCATGTGTGAAAATTATGTGTAGTTAACAAATCAATTTTATGATCCATGATGCATACATAATGAGACATTTGAATTGTACCTTGCAAAAGCCCCCCAAAATTGTATTAGATCTAAATAATGAGCCCCTCGAAAAGATGTAAAACAAGATGTATGAATTTTTGTTAAGTTTGGATGTTAAATCATCCATTTATAACTCAAAGATTTCTAAAGATTTGGAAAAATAGGCTATCCAAAAGTCAAATTTGAGTGTAAATCTAAAATCCTTGTGAAATTTTGACAAATTTTCAAAAATATCTCATCATTTTTTGACAAATGAGGTAAAATTTACACTCCATCAAAATTTTAAGAAATAAAGGTTAAAAATAGATTAAAAATTACAATTTTGAGAAAAAAAATTCACCACTATATTGATGACTGAATGAGATTCCCATATCTACAATTTTTTTTAAAAAATGCATCCTATTTTCCACAAAAAATGAAAACTACCCTCTTTAAGTACTATGAGTTTACAACTTATGTAGCATAAAAACTTAACTGATTAATTTTTGGAGTATAATGTTTAACATAAAGTATTAGCATAAAATGCTAACATACTATGCTAATAAAAAATATTTAACAATATAATAGTTATGTGAAAATGCTAACAGTAAAAAAGAGGGGGTCATAATATTGCAAAGAATGATGGAATCCATGTAGGAATGGGAAGCATGCAAGACTTATGTCAAAAAAATCCCAAACACTCCCTTTGGGAAACCAAACTAATCACCATGTTGGGCCGAAGTAGCTTACATCAACATCAAAGCAACATTTGAGAGCGGTGTTAGAAATGTGTGGATTGAGGGTGACACTAAATATAGTGTTGGTGCTTGCAAGGTACTTAGAAGCTAAGTTGGATGATTGAATCACTTATCAACGGTTCCATAATGATAATAAGGTCATTCGATGAGGTACGTCTATCACATACCTTTGGGGAAGGGAATTCCCTGGCATATTTTTATGCCAATGAAGTTGTTAACCTAATGAGTTTCAAGACATAGGGAGAGTACTCCTCTCTTCCCAAGAGGGCTAAGTTATATTATTACAAAATGACAACTAGCCATGATTGTTTTGTAGGGGATGATTATATGATAATTATATCCCTCCTTGTTACATATTTTATGGGTTTTTTTTGCTCATTACTGAGGCCTTCTGTATATCCAAACACTTTTGTAAATTCTAGCTCATGGGGATTGTTCTTGGAAACAAAGATATCAGAGGGGATAGGAGTAGGCTTGAACCCATTTCCTATGATAAATGAAAGAATAAGCCAAAGGTTTGGAGGATTTTGGAGAATGGGAATTTCAAATTGTATATGAAAGGGCTTCATGGTTTTGACCATGAAACCTCTGATCAGTTTGTTCGAAGTTGGCACTTGACAGGTGTATGAAGGTTAATGGGGTTGAATTCCACATTAATAAAGACTTCATAGCTTTTATAATGGGTTTGTTGACTGAGGGGTACAATTTTCATAAGGAAAGGAAGGGCAATGAGGATGCAATGGACCAGTTTTTCAAGGAAAATGAGAAGGATGACCTGGGTAAACTTCCATCCTGGGGGTATGACAAACTCTCCCTTAAGTGCATTTGAGAAAATGTGGTTGAAGTTTTGATGAGGTATGTCACCCTTGACGGTTGTTTCTTTACAATTTTAGGGTATCATTTTACCCTTCTCAATCATTTTAGGCATAACCTACATTTTTCCTTCTGATTCTTCCTCCTTACTTCCTTGTGTTGGTTGACAAATTTGTCACTTTAATTTATACTCTATTTTTCCACAACAATGACAGCCTAACCAACAATTGAGTCACTTGCAATGATAGTTGCAAGTGCTCTCTACTTATTTTACAAGGCACAACTACCTTCAAATGATTTGCAATGAATTGAAATATCGGGTATGCTTTTTACCAAAAAGAAGAAAAGGCAACTAACACCTACCCATATTAACCATGAAATAGGTGCGAAAGGTCAAACCTATGATTTAGCAAATGTAGGTATATGACACAAAGTTCATTTTCCCTACACCAACAGATGGTATCCAAGAAGAGAAAGGAAAACAAAATCTTTTATTAAACTAATTCAATCCAAATCCAAAGTTTTAGAATTAAATGCATATACAGTCCATTATGATAGAATGACATTGAAGAATAACCATAAGGAAACACAGTTCATTGCCATCTAAAGAAAACATTAAAAAATTCAAAGATTCAAAAATATCTTCTTTATTTCTTTAATGCCAAAACATGAGTTCATAGACTTCATATCTCTATACAATGAAACTGCACCAAAAGATAATCTAGCTGCCCCTATTTTTCAAAAAGTGCCATCTTTATATAATTTTCTAGGCCAAAAATGTCTCCAAATGTAACTGTTCATAACGGTCTTTTAAAGTAGTCATCCTTGAGAAAGTGACCTTAAATGGAAGCAGTTACGTTACACCAAAATTGGGTTACCACCACTAATTACAAAAAGATGCCATGCAAAGTAAGAAAATTAGACCGCCACAGGTGGTGGGGCATTCTCCATATCCCGCTGTATCTCCATTAGAAGGTTGTATAGCTTGGCACTTTCCTCTTCTTCTTCTAGGATGAAGAATACTCTGTGATATTGGGCGTAATTGGTCTTCTCCTTCTAGGCAAGTGTGCACAATTGGGAAATAATATCAATTTTCTCTTCCTCAGGCTAGTTCAAGTCAAGTTGTAGCACAAGCATAGGTTCATCATCCCATGTTTCATTGGTCATAGGAAGCCCCATTTCGAATTTTCCTTGGTCGATAAGAAAATAGGACTTAGCAGTATTGCCACCTTTCTTTGTAAACAAGCTCATTTAATTACATCGGTAGGTAATGATGACCTTTAATATGTCAATATCATGCCACCACCTTAGCAATTTTTTGTTACACTTTCCATTTAAGAGGTTTAATTAATGCACCATTGGTTGAGGTGCGTTCCTTAAGATTGAGCTCACATTTCATAACTCCCAAAAATACAGTCTCACGATACACCGTACAAGTGATTAAATGGGTTGGTGGCATTTCAAAAACTAAGGAGATTGCTTGAAATTTGCGAGGTAGCGAAAAAGCTAAACTGCAAAACTACATGTCGTGGGTTCTAAGATTTCAAGAACTTTCGATACATCGGTCATTTAGGCAAGGATGGGGAGAAGGAAGGATCAGGTGGTCAGATTCTTATGCAACTTCCAAACCTTGAGACCTGGTTATGAAAACACAAGGTTGCATAACAAAGGTTATAAAACTTGCGAGGACCGCGACTACAAATGAATTAAAGACATAAAATGGAGGCCATTCTAATTTAAGGGAGGAAAATTGCATGTTTTAAAATTTAGAGGGTAACATTGGCTCTGATTGGAGATGAGGACCGTGAAGGACGAAGCAAGGAACCCAGAACTCAATGCATGGACCAGTGCCTTATCCATTGGGCAATAGAGTCAGAGAGCACAGGGGACAAAGGAGCCAGAGCAAGCCAAAAACAAGACACAACGGGGAAAGGAAACTACACTACCAACACATCAAAAACCCCTACTATGTACATGGTCATGAAGACCCTACCTCAGATGACTCTATAATGATCATGCAAATCCATTGATGGGCTGAGAGAAATAGCAACCTGTGCGGAAAAACATCAGGTGAATGAGAAGCACGCACACAACTGACTGCCGGCTGATGATCATCTTGATTAAACTAATGAGAATGGCTTCATATAAAAATCTTCTATCGGTGACCCAATGTTCAAGAAGCCAACCTCCGTTGTACACCTCTCCAATTTGACAAATCATATCGACATTACCCAGCATATGATTACCACCATCTATCTAAATGGCACGAGCTGTGACCTTGTGATGCACTTGGATTGACCCACCAAGGGAAACCAGACCTCAAATCAAACAACCCACACACAAACCATCAGGTGAAAACCTCCTTTTGGTGTTGTATGTATAGGTAGTTACATCATTTAAAAATCTTGAATTCTGACCTGCCACATATATTTCACTGTGTCCTTGTATACATTTTACTTTTTTGGAAACAGATAGGGAATCATTCAAATTAGAAGACCAATCATCAACCTTATGCAAAATTGAAAATGTATTAGATTGAAAATTTTCTTTACAAAGAACGTTTCCATGTGACTGAAGATTATCCCCAACTGGAACAATTTCCCCTTTAGAGCTGTGAAATCTGATCCAACAATTTTATGATTTACTTCGTCACCTATATTCATATCCTGCAAATCAGTAATAGTAACTTCTCCACACAAAAATTCATCCTCACGTGCATTAAGATACCAATTTAGAATATGGACATTATGAGGTTCAACATTTTCATGCATTTGACTACCCTTAACGAAACCATCATGGCTCCTTACAACATCATCTTTCTGTTTAAAAATTTTGGCATTCAAATTTTCAAATTGAAAAGACTAAAATGCAAAATCATTCCCGACCTCTTCTCGCAACCTTACTTTGGTATCATTTGGCTCAGAAAACTTGAAGACTTCATAATCAATTTGCACGCACTCTGGTGGAAGGATATTCCATACCTTATCTTTATATTATGTGTCCTCAATTTGCTCTTCTTTGTTGGAAAAAGTGAATGATTGCATTTCTACTGTAAGTAAGGAGGCTGAAACAACTTCATTTGTATTACCTTCTTCACTGTTAGCATTGTGCAAGGATTGTCCACTTTCTCTGTCATTTGATGGACTTATAGATTCATCATTATCTTGTTCGTAATGCGTATAATATGCTTTAATTATTCTATTCATATGTGTTTTAATTCCCATATCGCTTACCTCTTTTTTACAAAAGTTCCTTTGATAAAAAATAGTGAGATTAAAGCATTCAATGGTGGGAGGTTGCGTATATTGGAAATCTATAGGATGAGAAACTGGCCTTTGTATGATAGGCTTCCTCATAATTTCACTACTCAAACTGTTTATATAGACTGATTTTCTTTCTATAAGCCACTTAAAATCATATCATCCTCAATTTTGACAGCCTCGTCTTGTGCAATTTTAATATCATTTACTTTACATCTTTTTAAGCAAAACTGAACATCTGGGTGCAAAGAAGAAATAAAAGTGCAAAGTTGTAGTTGCTTACTTGGCTGAATAGAGGTAGGTATCTTTCTAAGCAACCTATTGAACCTATCCACAAAGTCTCTAATTTTTTCACCTTCTTGCTTTTGAATATTGAAAAATTGTCCTAGCAAAGCAGCTTCATCGGCATGGCCCTTATACCTTCCCAAAAACTTATCCTTTAATGAATCCCAATCAGTTATGCAATTATCTTTCTTAGCAACCTATTGAACCTATCCACAAAGTCTCTAATTTTTTCACCTTCTTGCTTCTGAATATTGAAAATTTGACCTAGCAAAGCAGCTTCATCAATAGGGCCCTTATACCTTCCCAAAAACTTATCCTTTAATGAATCCCAATTAGTTATGCAATTATCTTCTAAATAACAAAACCAATCTGTTGCAGGCCCAATAAGGGATTCAATAAATAATCTGACAAAAAAATCTTCTTCACCTACCCCCAAAATGCCACAGGCAATTGTGAAAGCCAGGATGTATTTTTTAGCATCTTAAGAACCTTCTCCATTGAATTTTGGAAAATACTTTCTTGATCCTTCAGGAAATGGTGAGTATATAGGCAAAGAGAGGGGACCAAAATGATTTCCCCATGGCTGGGAAGAAATTAATGCCATAATGCAAATCTGAAAAATTAAATTAGCATGGGTCTTCATTGGAACAGTATGTGTTTGAGTACGTTTCATCAAACAGAGTCGCCAACCCTCGGGGAGGTACCTCTAAATTTTTGAGGAAAGAGACACCAATACTTTGATTATTATTTTCCCCAACAAAGTCACCAAAAATTTGTTGGTTGATAGATTTGTCACTTTAGTTTATACTCTGTTTGCCCACAATAGTGACAGCCTAACCAACAGTTGAGTCACTTGCAATGATAGTTGCAAGTGCTCTCTGCTTATTTTAAAAGGCGCAACTACCTTAAAATGATTTGCAATGAATTGTAATACTAGGTATGCTTTTTACTAGAAAGTAGAAAATGCAACTAACACCTACCCATAACCATGAAATAGGTGTGAAAGGTCAAACCTACGATTTAGCAAATGTAAGTAAATGATATAAAGTTCATTTTCCCTACACCAACAGATGGTATCCAAGAAGAGAAAGGAAAACAAAATCTTTTCAGAAACTAATTCAATCCAAATCCAAAGTTTTATAATTAAATGCATATACAGTCCATTATAACAGAATGGCATTGAAGAATAGCCATAGGGAAACACAGTTCATTGCCATCTAAAGAAAATATCAAGAAATTCAAAGATTCAAAAATATCTCCTTTATTTCTTTAATGCCAAAACATGAGTTCATAGACTTCATATCTTTGTACAATGAAACTGCACCAAAAGATAATCTAGCTGCCCCCCTTTTTTGAAAAGTCCCATCTTTATATAATTTTCCAGGCCAAAAATGTCTCCAAACGTAACTATTCACAATGGCCTTTTAAAGTAACCATCTTCGAGAAAGTGACCTTAAACGGAAGCAATTACGTTATGCCAAAATTGGGTTACCACCACTAATTACAAAAGGATGCCATGCAAAGTAAGAAAATTAGACCATCACAAGTGGTGGGGCATTCTCCATATCCCATTATATCTCCATTAGAAGGTTGTGCAGCTTGACACATTCCTCTTCTTCTTCCAAGATGAAGATTAATCTATGATGTTGGGCATAACTGGGCTTCTCCTTCCAGGAGAGTGTGCACAATTGGGAAATAATATCAATTTTCTCTTCCTTGGGCCAATTCAAGTTGGGTTGCAGGACGGGCATAGGTTCACCATCCCACATTTCATTGGTCGCAGGAAGCCCCATTTCAAATTTTCTTTGGTCAATAAGAAAACAGGACTCAACAGTACCACCACCTTTCTCTGTAAACAAGCTCATTTAATTACGTTGGTAGGTAATGATGACCTTTAATCTGTCAATATCATGCTACCACCTCAGTGAGTTTCTGTTACACTTTCCAGTTAAGAGGTCTAATTAATGCACCATTGGTCAAGGAGCGTGCCTTAAGATTGAGCTCACATCTCATAACTCCTAAAAATATAGTCACACGATATGCTGTACAAGTGATTAAATGGGCTGGCGGTGTTTTGAAAACCAAGGAGATTGCTTGAAAGTCGCGGGGTTGTGAAAAAGTTGAACTACAAAAATTGCATGTCACGGGTTCTAATATTTCAAGGACTTCCAATACATCGGTCATTTAGGTAGGGATTGGGAGAAGGAAGGATCGGGTGGTCGGATTCTTATGCAACTTTCAAACCTCACAACTTGGTTATGAAAACACAAGGTTGCACGACAAAGGTTATAAAACTTGCGAGGACCGTGACTACAAATGAATTAAAGACATAAAATGGAGGTCGTTCTAATTTAAGGGAGGAAAATTGCATGTTTTAAAATTTAGAGGGTAACACCTTGGAGGTTTCGGTTTATTCCCACCTTAAAAATCACCAGACCCCAATTCTTCATGAAGCATGTTAGGGCTAATACCCCGGCCAAGGCTATCATGGGTAAAGATAAGGACGTTTTATCTGATTCTCCATCTTCTAGGTTGGATATAGAGGGCGTTGGGGATGAGGATTGGAAAGTGGAAGATGATAATAGGGATGTTGTTGAGGTTTCATCCTCTCCATAAAAATCTCCCAGTAAAAAGTAGAAGAGGGGGCACTAGAAAAGAAGGTTCCCACCAAAAAGTTGAAAATCTAGGGGTTAGATTTTGGCAAGTCTGAGTCTGGTGAGGAAGTCAATGTGCATCTAAAAGGAAGGAAATGAAGGTGGGTGAGTAGTAGGATATCTAAGGTGCAGAGGTTGAAATATGGTGGTTCTAAGAAGGGAGGGGAGGAGGGTACCCATTTGCAACAGGTGAAGGGCCAAGTTGACAATGGTAGAAATGCCTCCTAGGACACAGAAGACTCCCCTCCCCAGTAGCTCTCTCATTAGGATGTTCTAGATAGTAAAGGAAATGACAAAGTTGTGGACACAATGGTTAAGGATTTAGACCCTAAAAAGTCTAAATGTACGACCAATGTCCATCCCCTCTTGAAGGATTTTTCCTATCTAGATGAGGATAATACCTCAATTTTGGAGCTTCTAGATATGGTAAAAAATGGGGCCACCTACAATTTCAAATTAGCTAAGTGGGTGATGAAATAATTCAATAAGGTGAACATAAAGATTAGGAGTCCAAAGGAAAACTATGCTAATCAACCCAAAGGTGCAACCTCAAACTTGCTCATTGGATGTGAACATAAAGATTAGGAGTCCAAAGGAAAACTATGCTAATCAACCCAAAGGTGCAACCTCAAACTTGCTCATTGGGAGACTGGTTGATCTAGAAAGCTCATTTTCATATTTTAAATTAGAATGTGAGAGCCACATTCAAGATATGGATGGTAAAATTAAGGAAATTCATGTAAACATCCAAAAGCTTATGCAGATTAGCCATATGTCTATCAAAAACAACACAGACTTCCTAAAAGTGTTAATGGATAAAATCAACCAACTTAGGGAGGATCAAATTTACTTTGCTAAATTGCTTGAGAAAGACCTGTCTACCAAGAAAAAGGGAAAAAAGACTATCAAAGATGAGGTTAAGGGCCCACATACAAGGACTGGGGGTAGTTTGAGGAAAACATTTGAAGAAGAGAAAAATAAATTACTGTATATGGTTAATATGCACTATAACCAAGAGCTCAAGGTGGCAAATACCTTGAAAAATCTGAAATAGTTCCTTTGTGTCTTGTTTGGTTTTTGTTTGTTCGGTTACTATTTTTTGGCTATTGGTTAGCTACTGATTTATTTTTTTCATATTTTGTACCAACAACATTTTGTTATTCGATGTAAAGGGTTTCAAGTCTCTTCAAAACCTATTTTTCCCTATTAATCAAAACAAAATGCACATTACCTTTTGTTAATCCTACAATAGCCAATTGTTGCCACAAAACTCTCAATGTGTGTCACATAGTCTAGGAGGTAGCGCACAATATTGAGGAATTTGTCAACAAATGCTTTATTGCTTAAGCCTAGTAGTTAATATTGAAACACTTACTTCAACATAAACAATCTTCTAATCATGCCTCAACCTTTTATATTGGTGATTAAAAAAATGCTTCTCCACTAATTAGGATGCCTTTACATGTCATGTCTAGAATGACGCTTGGCCAAGAATGCACACCCTTTGTTTTGATGTCATTAAGAGAAAAATTTAAGAGTTTTTAGGAAGAATATTGTGAACCCCTTAATTGAAGAAGACTAATGAAAGGGGTGAGGTTCCTTTGTAAACTACAAGTCCCAGTGTCGCATTTTGTGGATTTGCAAGTTACCTCACACCTGCTACTAAGAAGAAAACCACATGCCTACTACAAACCCTCTAGAACCTTGTAGATTCCTTTAACAAATTATATTGGAATAATTTATGGCATAGAAATCTCAAATTCCTACAAAGACAATGAATTAATGGTCACATGGGAGGAATTGAGGGTGTGTACAAATTAGAAACCCAAACTCCAACAACACCTCTAGCCACAAGTCACTCTTGGCAAAGGAAAAAGTAATCCTATTGGAATGACATGACCTATAATAAGGGGCACACCCAAAAAGGCTTTGCAAAGGAAAAAGTAAGCTTGGTGGAATGCCATGAACTATAATAAGGGGTACACCAAAAAAGGATTTGAAGAAGGTTTTAAACCTTGTAGTACGAGTAAAACCTAAAAGTAGGATCTTGTGAAACAAAAAGAGGGATGATTAGGGCCAAAAAATACTAGTAATATGTCACGAGCTTGGAAAATATCAACCAAAAAATTGAAAAAAACCAATTTAGATCACTAGAAAAATGCTTCGTACTCAAACAAAATTCCAAACCTATAAAAGGTAAGGGGAAAACCCTTAAAATAGGCCAATTGGGAACAAAACAAGGCCAAAACAACATTGTTGTGACCAAAATGGAGGAATTTGCATGGGGTGAAATTATCCTATATAATTTTTTTTGGTAATCCAGGGGTATCCCCATTGCACTTAGTACAATTGCAACCCAACCTAGTGATTCCAATCACACCTTGCCTCAAGCTTAATTTTATGTTGAGTTGGGGTACGAAAGGGTGAGTTGGGGCAAGACTAGTCCATTGAAGGTGACAACCTTGGCTTGCACAAGGTTGGCATTGGGTTCAACCAACCAGCGTGAGTCAAACCTTGGACCTACATGGGAAGAACCTAAAGCCTTAACACAACCATACCAACCATGCGAGCTACAAGACTAACCCAAAATGTAATTTTTGTTTTTTCAAATTTTATAATAAATCCAAATAGCATGTTATTTTGTACAAGTATGGTCATACAAACATACAATAGAGGGTGTAAGCAATTTTTCTTTGCAAAATTTCAAAGTTACTATTTATTATTCTCAAGCCTTCCAAACACAACAGTGATGTTTGTTTGGCTCCACAACACTTTGTTGATAGGGCTTAGTGGTAAATTTTCCAAAAAATGAGAAGGAATTGCAATTCAACACTTTGATACCATGTTAGAGAATCAAATAATGAATGCTAAATTTAAAACTTCCACAAAATAATCAAGCACAACAGATTACCAAGAAACTATCATAAAACATGTAAATGTACAATTGACTCTCCTTGTAGGTAGAGGAAAAGGAGGAATTAGGAGGGTGAAACATAAAGATTGATTAACCCTCCAAGAGATGTAACACATGTAGAACACCCAAGACAAGTGTGAGAGCATGTGCCATGTGTCTATGAGGTAAGACAACTAAACTACTAAGTGAACTTAAGCTAGTGTGAATAGGACTACTAGGTGTAGGAACTAGGTAAAAGATAACTAGATGGATAATGACTCTTTTTACACTAACACTTCACATTTTGCATCCTTGTGAATGCTTTTTCTTTTGATGGTGTTCATTTTCCATTTTGGCTTCTCTTGATGTTTTATTTTTTATCCTCATGCTTGACCACATATGATATCATGATTATGATACTCACCATATATACACCATATACCTATGATTCTTATACTTTGTATCCTATGACTATTAATTAATCCTCATGATCCTTTATTATAATACTACATTTTTAGAGCCTATATACTACACCTGCATTTTCATATCACACTACATAGCTTCTATTACCTTATCATATTTTTAGAGTTATCATGCTATATTGGGGGCACCATGACTCACCCCACCATTTTACATCTTATGCTTCTATTACTATATCTATACATTAGATATATCATGCCTTCACCACATTGTCTTATCATAATCTTTTAACTAGGGTCACCATTCCTTCCCTACTCTTTTCCTATGATATCCTTCCTTTATATATTTTACATTTGAAGAGTATCATACCTTCCTTTGTCACCATTACAATGAAAATACCTATGTCAACACTAGGTACCTATTACATTACCTTTATTAATGTGTGGTCATTCTATTAAATGACACATCAAGGGTATATTCCTATCCTATTGCCTTATATACCAAAAGGGGTGTTTTTTTTCCATTGAGGGCCACATCACCATTTTCACATTGCTCATGCTAGGGGGAAACTTATACCCTGAGATTCATCTCTAGTCCAGATGATTTGCATGCTTTATTATTGTAGTTATGCTATTTACTTAGTACATGATTAATTTATACAATTATTAATTTACATGATTTACATGCTTATAATACATTTACATTTCTCGTTCTCTTTTCCTTGTTTGCTATGATTTCTTTCCTCCTACATATGTAACTAATTATAGTAGGAATATATTGTCACTAATATTATTATAATGGAGCTGTTAGGTAGTGACATGTGCTACACATAGATTGATCACCATAACAAGACAAAATATTATCATATTACATGATAGTGCCTTATGCACCTGACTACCAAGTCAGTCAAAGTGTTATTGCTTTTCTATTTTGTGCATATTGAAGGATGGAATTACATGATGAAATTCAATGAGCTATACTAGCTTTATATGGATTGGAGATGTCCTTTTATGTTTGAATATTTACTTTGCATGCATATTTATGAGTGCTATATACTTTGAAAATATGATCATTCTAGGATTCACATACACCTCAAATTTGATGCAAAATGTAATGGTGAAATTAGCATATCCATGTTAATTCCCATTTATAATTGTGCCCATTTTGATAGAATGTGTTACACCCCAATTGTGTAATTACTATTTACTATTACTATATATGGTAAATATGAATATAATGTGAATTTTGAAGATGGATAAAATGGATGCGAGAAAGGCGGATATTGTCTGAGCAAATGGTCGAGATGGATTGCCTTGTGGTTGGTAGGGTGGTTGTTGTGAAGAGACCAAAGCATTATGTATAGGTTGTTGCTGATGAGATGGCTGAGGTAGCGTAGAAGCGTTTTGTAAAGGGGGTTGTTGGGTACCACCTAGAACGTTTAGCTAGGATGTGCCTTGTGGAGGTAATTGAGACAGAATGTTGGATTGGTGAAGCTGTTGAGATGTATATGAAGATGATGGTAGATTTGTGGCCCCAGCAGGTGGAAGCAATGTGGTAAAGGGGGTGCCCCCAATGTTGACTGTAGGTTAATTTGAAAGAGGGGGTGCTGTTAGCATTAATGGCGCAGGTTGTGGAACATTTTGTGGCATACCATAGGCAAAAGGATTATTGGGATCAGGCACTTGAGGACCTCCAATTACTGAGGTTGAAGTGTGTGTGGGATGGTTAACATGATAGAGAACAACATTGCCCAATTCAGGTTGATGCCAACCCTCAACTGGAGGAACATTAGGGAAGTACGAACCTTTTGGTGCATTCTGTGAACCTTGGAGTACATTAGATGGGGAACTCCTATATTTGGACAAGTCAACACCTGAGGGGGGTTTGACACTCTTCTCAATTAGGTGAGCCAAAATTTCTTCCCCATGTTTTTCGAACAGACAGTTAGTCACTTGCACATTGGCGGGATTACTAAAATGTTCCTCAAGCGTGAGTTCAGGTTGATTAGCCATACTCTCTTCACCGTGTGGTGAGTTGTTCTGATTTTCGGTGTTGGAGTGTGATGAAGTACCATTATGAGGATCTTGGGGGACGTTGTTAGGATATTGAGCAATATTTGCACCATTGGTGGGATTTGCATTGTTATTAAGGTCTTGAGACATGTTTGCTTGGGAATTTTGACCTTGTTGTTGTTCCATTTGTCTCTTAACTTGTGACCTAGTTTGAATGGGCATGCAAATGTGCTATGGGTGGATTATAAAGATGTTTTTGATGAATGATTTGATTGTGATTGGATGAGATCTGATTTTGATGGGGTTTGGATTTAGATCAAATTTTGTTTGGATATATTGGATTGAATCGGATTTTGATTGGATCGGATTTTGATTGGCTAGATTGGATTTTGATTGAATTGGATTGGATTATTAAGATCAATAGCATTGCATTGGTTGAATGGATGTGATTTGATTGATTGGGTAATTTGATCAAATATTGGTTTTGATAGATTTGGATGATTGAATGGGTATGATTGGATGATGAAAGATGTGAGAGACCCTAAGTTTAATCAAAGAAAGTTACCCTTAGTGACCTAGAGCTTTGATTGATTAAGAGGATGATCACGACACCGAATCCACCTTAAGATAGAAATGGATTGATTTTGGCCAAGGATGATAACTTATGACACCGAATTCACCTCAAGATGGAAGGAAATTGATTTGGGTCGAAGTTAATGACTAATAATTAAATTCAAGTGCTATGGTCAATTTGGGTAACCACTTTGTAATACAAGGTTAAGGCAGTTTGATTATGGGTGGTGTTTGGTGATGTAAATGGTAAAATTATGATGTTCGCTAGGTGATGGTATGGATTTTTGAATGGATTATGGGGAAATTAAAATGAACAGGTGGATTGAGGATGATTGTGGAGAATGAATGGGGATTTAGAATGGTTAAACAAAGGTTTGGAACGATAAGATGGAGGTTTAAACTGATCAAATGGAGGTTTTTGGAGGCTTAGAGTGACAAAACGGAGGCTTGGGATGATGAGATAATGTTGGGAATGATTAAATGATGGTTTAGAGGCTAAACGGATCCAAATGGGGTGATTTCGGGTGTTCAAGAGGGTAAATTTTCCCTTCTGCAGTAAATCAGGGGCGCAATTGCCCTTTTGTGGAAAATCAGGGGCGTAATCACCCCATTGCGGAAAATTAGGGGCGTAATCGCCCCACTGCAGAAAATCAGGGGCGTAATCGCCCCACTACAGAAAATTTGGGACTTGGTTTGATGAAAATGACTATGGCAAGGACTTTAAAATGACAATGATAAGGCCAATTTGTCAAAAATTTCACTAGTTTCTCACAAAAAACACTCTCAGCAAACAAAACTTATGATTAGTGTTAAGGGTATACAAAGAGTGTCTTGAATCTAGGATGCACAAGGTGTCTAGGGAGTCCTCGATATACTCTCAGTATGTGAGGCACAACCGTGAGCACCAGCCCGTCACAAGCGTGAGTCGGGAACCTCAATGAGATACTGAAGGGCTCAGACCAACTCTTCACGTCTATCTAGGTATCACCCTAGCTTCGACGCTCCCCCAATTACGATGTGACTAGATTGGGGTACAAATTTTTCTCTCCCCCTTTATATACCCCGCAGGTACGCGTGGTTGGAATCGTCCCTTGGGGTGATGAAATCCCTAAGTAGGTCCCACTAGAAAGAAAGCACTAATTATTTCCAACTACTCCCCAAGCTCACATGAAGTGCAAGGGGAAAGCCAAAACAAGCTAATGCTCCCTTTGGGTAACAGAAAAGATAGACACAACAAGCAATGAATATTACTCCCCCTAATTAAACTATGTTCTTAGATTAAGATAAACAACAAGAATATTTTAAAAAGTTTGAGCAAACGGATAGCCCTGCAAGCAAATGTTAGATGTTTTATCCCACTTTCTTCATTAACTTCACAAAAATATGCTGCAAAAAGTTAGCAAAAAACACCAATATCCTTGCAAGAACAGTGTTAGGGGGTTAATACTTGAAAATAGCAAAACCAAAGCTGAAATGATAGTTTTACC
>VDFB02155042.1:0-26828 GCA_007258455.2 Sequoia sempervirens | reverse complement strand
ATTAGTTTATGTCTTGCATTCACTTTCGGCATCATTCGTTCATATCTATCATCTATACATATCTTTCATATCCATATCATATGACGGGAATACTTATGTTTCATCATGGCTTGATGAAATTTGTACATATCCATACTCTTTAAGTTGTGTTTACACTGGAGGTAGGAAACATAGACTGAACAAACAAGAGAGGGGCAACGAGCTTTTCAAACATCACAAACAAACACAAAACAGTTTTCCAAAAACACAATAAACATTGCCATATCAAATCAACCATAACATGCTTATTCAATGCCAATTGACATCAAAACAATATGATTCAAACAACTATTGAAACGAGAACATCAATGATGATAACTGATTGATGATCTTAATCAATAAATGTTTGGAATATTTTTAAGCAAGATTTGAATGGTTGTTTGATTTTTCTATCATATCTCCTCGAGCGATTTGATGATGTTTTGAACTAGAAAAGTAAGGAAGGAATATGATTTTTCTTTGTCTGCTATTTGTGAGTGAATCATTAGTACTATGCAAATTGGTCGTGAGACATGCTCTACTAAGTATCATTGATGACATTTCAGAATTTGCATGGGAAACAAGTTAACTCTTGTCTGTTTATGCAAGCGATACTCAGGTCATCTCGGTTCAATTATACCTAGATGCTTGTATTATCTTGCTATATAAAAATTCATGAAAGCACACTCGTGTCAACACCGGGTGCTAACATACCCTTTGATGCTTGTATTAACTTTCAACATTTTAAAAGCTCTAAGGATGATACAAAAAGAAAAATAAGCTCTCCAAATGGCAATATTGTATGCATGTCCTGCATGGTTAGTATAGATTGCATTCATGTTAGAATCTACATTTTGCATTCATAGATTTCTCAAAAAGCTGGCAAAGTATCAAATGGTTCATATCTTTTCGCATACATGACTGAGTATATTTTGACATTCACAAAAACATCATTTCATACATTTTTCATATATATTTGCATTAGAAAATCATAAAATCAAAGCATACATCATATACATCATAAACATGTATAAATTGTATTATATATCATATTTATTCATTCATTCATCAAATAAATTTCATCTCATAAATCATGTATACATATATATCATAACCATGAAACCATCATATCATACACATCATATAGATACATTTATATCATCATAAATCATCATTGCATTTCATATATCTCAAAAATGAATGTCAAAAATGTCAACTACAAATGATATAACATCATCAAAAATGAGATCATCTCAAGGTGTATACAAAATGTCTCAACAGAATATCACAAAAACATCATCTACAATGCACTAGGAAGTGCTATCCTCTGATGGAGCTGGTCAGGGACCTGTACCACTTGCCCCTGATGGACCTGCACCGCCTGTCCCTGATGGCCCTCCTAGAGGTAATGGCTATGTCACACCTCTACTGGTAGTACAAGAACGACCATGAGTAGACCGTGACTGCGGATAACTCTCCCTCCGCTCAGGTGGAACCGCATCATGATATCTGGTCCTGTAAAACTCAGCCCCTCGGGTGGCTCTAGTCACCTCTCTCATCATATCACCAGTCAAGGTGCTAGCTGCTACTCTCTGTAGGCTATCCGCCAAAGCAATGGCTTGCTCACCTCGCTCTCTCGTTGTATCCCTCTCAACAGTAACTGAAGTCAACTGTCCCTGCAACTGTGAAATCAAGACTTGTGCCTGTGCTAGCTGAGTCTGCAAACTCTGTACTGTACTCTGTAAAGAGGATAGCTAACCTAATACTGCCAAATCTATTGAAGGAGATGGGTCTGTGTGTCTCATCCGTGGTCCACCTCTACCACCTCTGCCACCTCTCCTACCACCTCTCCTGCCACCTCTACCTCCACCCCTACCATCACCACCATCATCTCCCTCTGAGTCATCATCTCCTCCACTCTCATCATCATCACTATCCTCTGAATCATCACCCTCTGAAGCCAAATCTCTTTGTCGTCGTCTCTGTGCAGCAATAGGAGCAATACCTCATCAGAATCAAACATACATGGTGCCGGATGCTCTAGGACATACTGAAAATACTCTGGTGTCGTCCCTGCATCAAGAACATCCACTCGGTAATCCCACATCACTGCTCCTAAACTGGTGAACTCTGCCACTGCTGTCTCATAGGAAATATATGGACCCCACACTACAAGCTCTGGTTGTCGCCGTGCATAAATGGCCGAACCCACAGGCATACCCTAAATCCGTCCAAACTGCCGACATACTCGTCCAGCAAGAAATCTCTCAATAATCCATGGAGTCTGCCCAATCAAAAATCTAGAAGTACATACATACGGCATCTCCCTCGCATCCTCTAGCCATGGCTCACAATCTAAATATGGTATCCAACATACTGTATACAGACTATCCAAAAGCCGCTGCCAATGCACTAGTTTGCCCAGTCTCAGCTGAGTAATAATATGAGCATACCTCCACCTATACGATCGACCAACTGGTCGCTGTCCTTGAGTCAATGGACGTAAAACAACAAAGTGCTCCCATGCCCATATCTATAGTAATGAGCACCCAACAGCAAAACTTCGGCCTCTACCATAAACAATATGATGTAACTCATCATATAAGTGGGCTAGCATGCATGTACCCCACGCATACCGTGTCCCCTGCATCACCATACTCTCCAAAACATGACCCCACCTGATCGCGAATCCCTTCGACCTATGGTCGGGGCATAACACACCTCCAATAAATCCTGCAAGTACAGCTAGTAAAGGTGGATATGTATCTGTCATCTCGCCCCATGGGATGAAATATCCGGCGATCTGATCATCTCTGAATATCCATCTCAAAGAATCAGTGCCTCCAACCTCTCGGCTATCAAATACCACTATCTCTCCCATCACTGGGATCCGCAAGATGCAATATACATCCTCAAGGGTCACTGTAATCTCTCCAGTTGGTAAATGAAATGTGTTGGTGTCACTATGCCACCGCTCTGCAAGTGCTATCAATAAAGCCCTGTTGAAGCGAACCTCAGGTATATCCAGTAATGAACTTAGTCCACATGCATCAATCACATCTCTATCTAACTGTAACAACTATGGTATCAAACTCCATGTACTAGGGAATGCCTCCCGTGACTGCAAAACACCTAATCTCTCCTGTTGACACATCATCAAAGCAAAATCAATATCAAATCATCACAACTTATCAATCAAAACTGAATATCAAAATATTTGTTTTTAATTATCATGGAACGCAAATATATCCAAATCATGTTTGTTTTTAACAACCTTAGAAGCAAACAAATCAATCCAACTATTTGTTTTCATCATCATGGAAAGCAGATAATCAAAATCATATTTGTTTTTAACAACTTTAAAAACAAATCTATCAGTTCTTATTTGTTTTTCAACAAACTTTGGGAACAAATTTATCACTCACGACAACAGTCAATCAAGGGCGCTACAGAAAACATTATGGGCACTACAGAAATCCTTATATATGCTACAACATCAAGGGCACTACAAAACTAATCAAGGGCGCTACAAAACTAATCACGGGCACTATAGAAACTATCAAAGGCGCTACGAAAACATATGCGCTACAAAAATGATCATAAGCACTGCAAAATCTATCATATGCGCTACAAAATTATATGCGCTACGAAATTTATCAAATGTGCTATGAAAAGCCTTAAGGGTGCTAAAACACCAAATTTTTCACATAAAACATCGAAAAACGTGCAACAAACAAATTTATTTTGAAAAGCAGGAGATTTACGGGGTACATACCGGGGGTCCATAGTGTGCTGGCTGCTGATGTCATCGAATGCGCTCAAAACGGTGCTGGTGAACGGGAAGTGCCATTTTTCTCACTCCAGAGCTCAAAATTTGCAAATTTTACTAGGTTAAAATAGAAAATGACATGGAAAATGACATTTTTAACCTATATAATGGTAAAATTGGGGCATTTTATCACATTTTAACATAACAGGGGCAATTTATTCATCAATTTTTCATTTCACATCTCTTCGGGGCAGTTTCTTCATATTATTATTTTCAAACGATGAATCGACCACTTCAAAATCATAAAAATAAAAAAAAATTCAAAATTTTCAAAAATTCAAAATATTATCGATTCATCGCTCAAGGCATATATACTATCAACATTCATACTAACATCCGAGGCAATTTCTGGGGGACTCTTGAAGCAATGAAAACACATTACTCAAAGAGGCAAAATGTATACACCTAAAAATGGTCACATCACATTGAAATCGGGTAATTAATTAAATATTTTTACCATTTAATTAAAAAACTGACCTATCCGCGATAAATAAATTTTAAATAATTTCCATTTATATTTGTTCATTCTTCATCTTTGATTAAATAAAATGTTTATTTCTTAATCATCTTTTCAGATCCTGCTTCCAATTTAATTAAATAAATACTATGATTTATTTATATTAATTATCAATAATATTGACTTGGATATTTTATTCAAATAAAGATTAAATATTCCTCTTAATATTTAATTAATTCTTCTAAATATCCATTTGCAATTAAATATTTCTAAAATATTTAATTAATTCTTCTAAAGTCACATTACAATTAAATATTACAAAATATTTAATTAAATCTCCATAGTGCAAAATCAAAAAATCAACTCACAAATGCAAATAAATTTATTTACTTATTTAATTTGAAGATTATTTTCAATGTACTGTGAAGAACGTACAAAATGTAAAAAATTAATTTTCTTTGTTTCTGCAAGGTTGTTCCCCTGCCAAGCATTGTGAATCCATTCTTCTCTCCAACCTCCCAACCTCTTCCATCTTCTTCTCAACCTCTCCATCTCTCACCTTTCAATTCTACCAGACAATCTCACAGCCGTTGATCCTTCCTAGCTAGGATTGTGCCTACAAAAATCTATAAATAAGACTGCCGGGTACTTCAAATCATATAGAAGCTTTCAGTAGAATAACTATAGCCAAATTGCAAGTAGTATAAACCTTTTTAGCATCATAGCATTAGCATATCATAGAATTATGTCATATCTATTCCATATCATAGCATCTTTCATTTACAGCCCCTGTGCATAATCCACAGCCCCTGTCTATATCCGTCAGCATTTTCACATTCACTAGCATATAGGATACAATTTCCTTTACATACTCATTTTGCAGCAGCCATTTGGAGAAGCTGAGCTTACACAAATCTGAGAGCAGCAGCTTTGAACGAATCTCTGGAGATAGAGGAAGATGGAACACCTCTGAGGAAGTTTTATTTCTTTGTTTGAAATTAAATCAATTAGCAATTTCTTCAGTCTAAAGTTCCATTATTTGTGTTGTTTATTTTCAATTTAATTGCATAAATCTAACATACACATTTTGTTTCATTCTTGCTCTTCTTTGGTCTATTCACCTACCTTAGCTGCCATGAGAAGCATTAAATGGAGATTTATGTGGAAATAGAGGTTTTTAATATTGCAAAAGTTGAGCAAAATGCTCCAGGTAAGGTCCACCAGTACCTATTCCATTCTGATTTTTGAGCAAAAATGATCTAGTTTATGGATCTATGATAATTGCACTGAATGTGTAATGATTACAATTTAATGAATCCAAATTACTTAATCGAAATTAAAACATGAATATGATTAAATAAACTAAAATAAAAAAGTGATGAAATTCAGAATGAGAGAAAAGAGAGAGAATGCAAAAATAATTGATAATGAAGTTTGTCATAAGAATGACTATGTCTTTGGGCCCCTCTCAAATGATTGGACTGATCCGATTAATTCTTCAGAATAATGTTTCAAAATCTGCCATAGGTTCTCCCTGGTAAAAAGAAATTTGAAAAACTCTCCTTCAAAGTGCATAGGTTCAGTCCCTGGAGAGCACGAAATTTGAGCACAATTTCAACTATTATTTTTCCTCTCCATCACCACTTAGCTTTTCACATCCTACACTACCCTCTTTTATACAAAAATTTCACCCAATTTTTTTCATAACCAAATGACTTTGTAATATTTCCCAATCTCCCATTTTTACATATAAAACAATAATATCCCCTTTTAAATAAAACAACCCCTAAAAACATATTTAAATTTGTTTTGAAGCCTTTAATTTGTCACCTTTCTAGGCTATTATAGTTTGGGTTTTTTTGCTAAGTGTTTTAACAAATAACCATTTATAGGCTACTTGATAGGGGTCAAGGCTTAGAAATTTGTCAAATAAAACATAGCCCCCACATATTTTAAATGCCATCGATAGCGTAGCGGTGGATAAGAGTTTTGTCGACTAGACGGTTTAGGGTTCAATACTTGCTAGCCAACTTTTTCAAATGAATTGAAACTATTTACTTATCAAAAGGAACCCGCCACCATATATAGTAGAGTGTGGGTTGTTTGGTGTAACGATTGGCATGGACAATTTAGAGGTGCAGGGTTGGGGGTCGAATCCCCCCCCTATACTATTTTTATACTAATAACCAAACTGTACACTGGGGAAAAAGTGAGGAGAAATGGGGTGAGTGGATTGCCACGTGTCGTGCCATCAATCATTTTTCAAAGTCTTCACTGGTGACATGGTGCTGACTGGGTTGATGATGTCGTCTTGACTAGGTTGATGACGACTGATGATGTGGTGCTGACTAGGCTACCACATGTCAGAATGCGATTGGTTTGTACATGCTGACTTAGATTCCATGTGTCAAAGTCTAAGTGGTCCATGTCAGCATGATGACATCATGTCGATGTCATCACTATACATGGTCAACTCTAGTCAACTACAACCTTTGACTGCTCATAACTTGGTCAAACGAAGTTTGAATCATGCAAAATGAACGCCATCATAAATCTCTTGACGAGCTATTTGTGATGATGCCAACTTCAACCACTTTTGATGATGTCAAATTTTGACCCTTTTTTCTCTGACCTAAGCCCTGAGTTGACCAAGGTTTTACTGAGCATATCTTGGGCTCCGTAGCTCTGTTTGACTCCGTTTGAGTTGTGTTGGAGTTAGAATTTTGGCCTCTTTTTGATGCTACCATTTCTAGAGAAAATTAAGAAACTTCATTTTTTAGTGAAGATCCTTTGGATCAGTCCTCCACACTGGAGAACTTTTGGACCTCTAAAAACTAGTTAATTAGAAAGTGAGGGTAAATTTCCCTCACTTTACCAATCTCCATCCATTTTTCCCTACTTGGATTCATCCCTTTTAGGATCACTCTGAGGTATTCAAAATCTCCTCTTTGTGAAATCCTAATTTTCTTGTTTAGGATGACATCCTCTAGCAACTCTGACATGTACTATGGTGAAAGTTCATCAACTGATGGAACCTAAATGTCTATGTCTTCATCCAATATCATTGGAGGCTCATACAACTTCAGATTCTCAACATTGACAACTAAATAGATGTGCATGTATAGAGCAAGATTAAGGTGGACGGCATTGGTTCCAATCTTTTCCAAAATCTGAAAGGGACCATACTGAATCGGCTTGAGCTTCCTTACTTTACCTTGCATTCTTTCCTCGCTAATATGTAACCAAACTCTATCTCCAACCTGAAAATGGTGATCACTGTGATGCTTATCATTTCAAGCCTTGTATTTGGTTTGACTCTCCTCTAACTGTGCTTCCACTACTTGATGAATTTTTTGGAATTTCTGGATGAACTTCAAAGCCTTCTCTGAATCATGGTGTCCATCTTCAACATCATCCTTCCCAAAAGAAAAATCCATCGATGTTTTGGGCAAGTATCAAAATGAGACCTCTTTGTAGAAGAGTGTGCCGCATGGTTATAAGCATACTTCACATAATGAAGACTCTCATCCCACAACTTGGGATGTTTTCTACAGTAACCTCTGAGCAGATGCACAACTATCTTGTTCACTACCTCTATTTTTCCATTAGTTTGCAGATGGAAGGTTGTACTCTTTTCCAGTTTGGTGTTCATGAGTCCCCACAAAGCTGACCAAAATTCCCCTAGGAATCGATAATCTCAATCCAATACAATAGAAGTAGGTAACCCAAAATGAACCTATACAAATTAGAAGTACATATGAGCTTTTAGTTCAACAGTGACATGTTTCTTACAAGGCATTAGAATACACATTTTTCTGAATTGATCAACTACTACAAACAAGTAATCATGTCCCTTCCTAGACATAGGTAACCCCTCGACAATGTCCATTGACACACTTTCCCATGGACAGGATGGTACAAGTTGAGATGTGTACAATCCAAATCTCCTATTACTAGGCTTACTTGTTGCACACATGACACAACCTCTAATATACTTAGTTACAATTTATTACATATGAGGCCAGTAACAATATTTTTGCAATTGAGTCATTGTTTTGCTTACCCCAAAATTTCCTACAATTAATGAGGTGTAAACTTCTCTGATTACCTGTGCTTGTTCATCTTTTGGAATGCATAAATTTCCCAAGTGATACAACAGTTTATCCTACACATAGTAATATTTATCTTCTACATGTTTTCTTACAATTAGAGCTGAATAGATTTCCTTAAAGTCTTCATCATTAGCATATTGTTCTTGAAAACTTTCATGTACCATGGAACTACCTTTAAGGATAATTGAAGCATTCATAACAAGAGGCCTAGATAGCATATCTACTACTTTGTTATGGGCACCTTTCTTGTACTTAATTACCAAATGAAACTGTTGAAGAAAACCCATCCACATAAAGTGCCTACTTTGTTGTAGTTTAGATTGTGAATGCAAATACTAAAGTGGCTAGTGATTAGTGTGGATTACAGTTTCTTTCCCTATTAAGTAGTGTTTGCATTTTATAACACTTTGAACTAATGCATAAAGTTCCTTATCATAAGTAGAATAGTTAATAATTGCACTTGAAAAGGTTTTAGAGTAATAGTAGATTGGTTTACCTCCTTGCATTAGCACTGCTCCCATGGAAAAACCACTCACATCTGTCTCGATCTCAAATGGTTGGTGTAAATTTGGTAAAGCTAGAACTGGTGTTGTGCTCAACTTTTCCTTCAAAGTGTTGAAGTCCTTCAGTTGTGGACCTCCCCATTGAAAATTTGTCTTCGTACTAGTCAATGTGTGCAATGGTGATGCAATGTGTAGATGCTAAATCCTGCATTTTCTCAAAACAAACATTAGCATTGTTATTTAACACAAAGCAAAATAAAAGCATCCCTATGAAATAATGAAACATGTTAATCATGCAATGAAAGGAATCAAGGAAACTAAACAAAGCATATAAAAAACATGATCCAACTTTATCTCATAGTGGATTGGTGCTATTATGGAAAATAGCCCTTTCCAAACCCTTCATAAGCTTGATGGTGCAAATGATAGTGGAAAAAATTAGTTCTCAATTTAAGAGAATGAATTTTCATAAATATTGTGGAGGATTTGTTGAAGGATGAAGCCTCTATTTAAAGATTTTCAAATTTGAAGAATGCTCATAAGATAGCAATGTGGGATAAATATTGGACAAATGAGATGAGGCCATTTGTCAACTTGTCATAGGTTGAGGAATGTGCAAGTTTTGGCCAATGTTCCAAAGAGAGGGAGATTTCAAATTTGAGTTTGAGAGTAAATGTTGAGTTTGACTTGTGCAAGGGACATGTAAGAGCCATGTAAGGCCTCATAAATGCTTTTTTGGATGTACATGCCCACTTGTTTTTTAATTCAAACTTGAGGGAATATTCCTCAAAGATGCCATGTTGATGGAAAATGCTGATTTTATAAATGGATTAAAATTATTTATTGGTGCAAGTGGGAAAAGCTAGAGGATGTGATAGGTGGTTAGGTTACTTTAATCAATATTAGATTAGCTTAATGATGATTAGATGCTTTGGACCTATTTGACTTAAATTTAGGGATTTATTTAAATCAAAAGGGGGATGAAAGGTGATTTCAAACTTAATTAAATAAAGGATTGATTTATTTAATAAAGGAGGGTGATGTTAGGATCAAGTTGATTTATTTAATTTAAACTGATGACTTTAGGAGATTGATAAATAAACTTGATTTATTTACTGAATGGATGAATATGACCTAATTGGATGCATGATGTCAATTTCACATGTCTACATTTTTCCCCTCTTTGAAGCAATGTACTTCTGCATTGGTTCAAATAATAATCTTGCCACAATCAATTTAAAAAAATTCTGATTTTTCGGATGCCCTACCGAAAGTACATCGCACATTGCCCTCAAGAGATCGAGAAAATATTTGATTTGGAGGATCGATCTCATAATGTATAAAGAGGTTCAAGATAGAAATATGGATGGTTGGTGATGATGATGCAAATGAGATGGTTTTAAGATGCTTAGAATAACTCAATCTATATCATCCTAAAACAACTTAAATGATGACATGATATATGATTATGCAAAATGAGATGGTTTTAAGATGCTTAGAATAAATCCAATCTATATCATCCTAAAACAACTTAAATGATGATATGATGTGATATGCTATGATTATGCAAATGGATGCTTTATGCATGCTAGACTAACAAATCTATATTATGATGATGAAAATACGTGATGGATGCAAGATGGATGCATTGGTGATGTTATGTTAGTGTAGATAGAAGAAAGAAGAAATGAGATGATGACAAGAGGATCCAACAAGCCCATGATCTGACAGGACTTTATTAGAGATGATGATGATGATAGATGATGATTCGCTTATCAAGGATTGGGATTTTGAAAGGGCTACTTACCTTATGTTTGATAACATGCATAAGCACGATGCATCAAGGTATAAAGAACAAGGTTGGAATTGTACCTAGTGTGATGGACTTTGACTCGACAAATAGATAGGAATTTTCTTGTTCACACTTGACATACAGAAACCTTGCTAGGATGTACCTAACCAAGCAAGTATTCGCCAAGTTATTTTACAAGAATGTCCAACAAGCACATCGCATAAAGATAACGACATTGCCCTATCATCTCTATATCTCTAAATCCTTCGCTCAGATATCATCGAGAGGTCCTGAATGAGTGCAATAAGATGGAAATCAATGTGGCAAGATCAAGTACGCAAACAAGCCACTGTTCTTCATACCTCTAGCCAAAGGGATTTGTTTTTGAGAGGATAAGAATCCAAGTGATATCCAAAATGATGCCCATTGTCGTAATCTATATATCCTAGGACATGCATTGTATAGGATGATGATGGTTTGATAAGTTGATTGATAGGCTATTGATATAAGGTTGACTGACATGTTTGAAAATGATCAAGAGTTTGATTCTTTTGTTTTGGCAAGATTTGTTGTTTCTTTGATTTTATGGATTAACACTTCGCTTCTTTTACTGTATCAAGGTGGTTGCTTCGGCTATTCCTACAAAGGATGAAGGTGACGCATCAATTTGATATGGATGATTGATTATTATGGTGCAAAACGAGATGAGACATGTATTTTTCAAATATTTGGATGTTTTGACATTTTGAAATGTTTTGAGGCTGTTTTTTGGTTTTGGATTTTACAAATGTTTTGATTTTTTTTATTTTTTCAAATGTTTTTGGATTTTGTGAGATTTTATGAATGTTTTTTGGATTTTGTGTTTTTTGAATGTTTTTGGATTTTGGTGTCTTGGGGGCTGACCGAAGGTTAGCCTTGCCTAAATTTAAGCTTAGAGATGACGTAGTTTGGATGCCATGGTTTTGATCTTTTCTGACTCTTATGAATGTTTTTGGATTTTTTGATGTTTTTGATGTTTTTGGATTTTTTTATGTTTTGGATGTTTTTGGATTTTTCTTATGATTTTGACGATTAGGATATGGACATGTGTGATGATATCGGTTCTTTGTTTGGGATTTTGTTGAAAACCAAGCTAAGGTTGATTGATCTGATTGGTGGATTGATGATGATAACATTGTTGAGGATGCACAATAATGCAAAGATAGTGTTGAGAAACACAAGAATTGGAAAGGATATCCCAAGATGATGATGGGATTGATGATGATAACATTGTCGAGGATACATGACAATGCAAGGATAGTGTTAAGAAAACACAGGGATTAGGAAAGATATCCCCAAGATGATGATGGGTTGATTGGAATTAATTAATTAGGATTTTGAAGCTTGATTTGGAACAAAAGATGTTCGAATGGTTTGATGTGACATTTGAAGGGTGTGTTAGATGCAACTGATAGTGATTATTTGGATCGATGTTTGATTGAAAGATAAAGCTTTGATAAAGAACATTTTCTCATCAAAATATGCCATGGGCTAGTGATTTGTATTTTTACTCACAAATACTTTGACCAATTTGGTTTCACGTTTGCCAATGTTTGGATCACCACATAAGTTAGAGGATATAGATCAAGATTTATTCTTGAAGCAAGATGTAAATATTTGCCCCTAGTGTCTAGCAATGTATGGAATGTTATGGATAGATGCCCGGATAGGTGTATGGATGGGTGGATATGGCATGCATGCAAAGGATACCAAGGATTATTTTGTGATAAGATAAGGTGTTCAAACAAAGGAATGCTCATTTGGATAATGCTTCATAGCTTAGATAACATTGGATCAATGAAAATGACCCATGTCAAGATGTTTACCATAAGAAAGTGTAAAGTGTACACCAAAATTTGTCAAGATCAAGATAACTCGGACTATGGATGCAGATGGATGAAAATAGATTAGATAAATGGTTCATGGATGAATGGATTTATTATGGATAAGATGGATGGAAAGTTGGATTTATTATGGATGGAATGAGATGCTTCCACCTGAACTGGCGCACATAGATGCTCGATTCTACACATGATGCCTATTTTTTAGGTTTTCGTCATGGTCTTGCCCAAAGCGCCACCGTAGTGGTTTTCACTAGAGGAAAATTTTTTTCTTTACTGTTTTCAATCCTTTTTTTGATTTTCATATTTTTTTTTATTTTTTTTTATTTTTCTGAAAAATTTTAAGCTCATGCTAAATCACAAGGTGTTGCTGATATAGATGCCCCTGTCATAATGTGCCATCGATATCCAACTTGAAGAAGATGCTTTTCTAGAATATGTGCACTTGAATGCAACCTTTGGGATTCTTGATATGCTTTATTGATATCGGGGTTAACTCTATCTCTGTGCACACATTGTGATAGAGTGCCTTCAAAATCCTTATGATGAAGGGTCATTCCCAATACATGGTTAATTTGAGAATTGGATATCATGCGTGGAGGCATGGATGAAGTGTGTTTAGGGATAAGAGATGGATTGGTTGAGAGTTTGGAACCTTTGACTCTCCAAACTTGGGAAGATGAGAAATGATGGGTGGATACAAAAATGTGCATGGAATTAGGACCAACTACTTGATACACTTTGTATGTTGCTTGAAAAGCCTACTTTTTCTTTTGTGGACATCTTTGATGGATACTTTTCCCTTTTTATTTTTCCCCATAGTTTCTTTGACTGATGGAGTTTGATAGGGATGATCTTTTTTGTATTCTTTGGTATCCATGCATATTTGATTTTTCCATTATGCTTCTCAGCTTCTTTGGCTTTGATAACGTTCTTCGTACTTTGATTCAAATATTTCCTTTGATGTTGGTCCCAATTTGTGGATGGGGTGATGGGTGGATGAAGATTCATGACGTGGATGGTTGTAGTATTGGCATTGGTTTCATCATAAGGACTCTTCGTGCTCCCTATGTTGACACTTGCTTGAGACATAGCTGCCCCCAATATTGTGGCAGTAATACCTTCATACTTTGATTTCGCCTGTTTTGAGAGCTCTTGTTTAGGATGCATTCTCTGATAAATGACCATTGTAGATGATGTTATTTTGATTGGATGCTTTGCAAACTCTGGAATATCCTATTCTATCTGACTTGTTTCCTTGAGTGGATAATGTTGGATATCTTCATACATGATGTCCTTAGTCTGGATTTGGGATATATTTGATCTTGATGTTGATAACTCAGTTTGACTATAAGAATTGATAATCTGCTCTTTTTGTGTAATAAGGTCAGGAATAAAGGGATCCTATTATGAATGAAGACCATCTATGTGTCCATCCATAGAAAGCATCTCATGGGTAGATGGAGGAGTATGTGCTATGTGGATGTGATCATATTTAGCAACATCTTGTATAGATAGGAGAGTTTCCATTAGATCATTGTAGTATCCTAGAGATACAAATTCTTGATTTTGAATGATTTCAGAGTTACTTTCGACATGCTTTGGATCAAGTTCTTGACATGGGTCAGTTTCAAAGGACGAATTGCTTACAAAGGGTTCTTGGATGTCATCGTTAGACATGGTAAGTGGTTCAATATCCTTAAGTGTTGAGTTCAGGGTTCCTTCAGTATCTATAATCATGAGGTCAAATGGGGTCAACATGTCTTGGAAAGGACCACTGCTAGACTTTGGTGAAAGATGTTGATCATGCTTTGGCATAAATTCTTGAGATATATCCTTTAACTCATAAGGCAATGTAGAGACATTTTCAATATGATGATCATTGGTCGATGGATCGTGCATTATGTTGATAGGATCAAATAATCCTAACACTCCTTGAAATAGATCACTAAAAAGTGGCTCTTGATGTATGGTGAGTTGATCATTGGATGGGGTAAAAACATCTTCAGTATGCTCCTTAATTGAGAGATTTTGAACATTGTTTTCAATAATTGTAGCAAAGAGATCGTGAATGTCTTCAACCATAGGGTCAAGTGATGTTGACATTTCTTGAATTGGATCATTGTTGGGTATTGTTGGTGGATTTTGATCATGATTGAGAAGTGACTGTTGACATATGTTGATTTGATCATTGGTTGAAGTAGACATAGCTTCAAGGTGCTCAGTGATGGATTGGTCTTGATCCTTGTTCTCAACAGTTGTCATTTTTTTTGTTTGTTCTTGTGTTTGTTGGGAAGTTTGAGAGGCTTGGGTAGCTTGAGAGGTTTGTTGCACTTGTTGAGCTCGTGTTGCTTGTTGTGTGGCTAGATATTGTTGGATGGCCTTTTGGTAGGCCTGGTGAGCTTTTAGCACAATTTTATATTGTATTGCTACGTTTGGTCTTGGTGGTAGTGGTGGTGTATTTGGAGTCATGTTGGATGTAGTGATGTGTGGTTGAGATATGTTTGGAGTGATCGTGAGGGTTTGAGATGTGATGGGCATGATCGAGGTGATAGGTCTTTGGGAGACCATATTTTTATTTGTCAGGATTGATGTTGTAATTTTATTAGATACCATCTATTGGTGCAATGTTGATGGTATTTTCAAAGGATTTGATGTGATGGCTTGATTGGTGATAGGTAGATTGATTTGGATGGAGTGATTGGTGCTAGGTAAAGGGGGGAGCCCTAACCCAAGGAATGATGTTGATATGGGTAATGGTGGAGGATATGTCTCTTGGCGCAATGACTCAACTATTTTGGTAAGTGTAGAAATTTGATCTCGCCAAATTTGATCTTGATTTTGATCTTGACTCCCTTGATATAGTTGATTTGGTTTTTGTTCAAGAAGATTTGGAATGTACACTTGTGGTGTTTGATTTTGGACAATGTTTTGATTTTGGATGATGTTCAAATTTGGCATTATGGGTTGAAATTGACCATTGTTGATGTTCGGAATCACATTGCCTTGATTTAGGTAACTTTGATTTTGCATGGTGTTACCTTGACTTGGATTAATACATGGAGTTGTTAACATCTTGTTTGGATTTGTATGATTTGCAAACATATTTATCCCAATTTTTTCCAGATTCATGTTTGGAAAACTTGTACTTTGTACATTCTCATTTGGCATGTAGGGATTTGGTGGGATGACATTATTCGTCCGAAGGCTCATGCATTGATTGTTTGGTTGGTGGATTTTTAGGTTTGGATTTAGATCTACCATCGGGAAATGTGTTCTAATCTTTTATTTGGGCATACTCACACTTGTTGTACTGCCGGCATTTTGTGAAGAAGGTAATGATCCATATTGTGGAGATATGTGTGAGTGTTGATAATCAATCGGCATTGTAAGGCTTTTGGTAGCAGATTGACTTGGATTACTCACTTGATGTATGGGATCAATTTTATGATCCATGTTCATCTGTGTTTTGACCTTGTTGCAAAAGGAAATTTTGACCTCTAAGGTTCTTAGGACCAATAGCCGAGATGAAGGAGGTGAATGATGTAAGTTGACGTTTTAGGAGGCTTTAGATCAATGCTTAGGGTTTGATTTTGATTTGGATAATGAACTTGTAAGCCTAAAATGTTGTGATTGGATGTGATCTTCGATGAACTTGTTCAAAAGGATTGTAATTCAATTCTTTAAATGCTTATGAGAAGGATGCATTCCCATGCAAGGTGATTTTTGATTTTGATGGTTACCCAAGTCTAGAATGATGTTTTACAAAGCTCGAGGTTGTTTGGTGGGATGGGATGATAGATGTTTTAGGTGTACTTTTAGGATGTGCCGGTTTTTGATTTGATCCTAAATGAACCTAGGAAGGATTTGCTTACAAGACCAAAATAGTGAAGAACATGCCTTTCTCTAAGAGTAATTCAAAATCAAAAGATCAATGCTTGCATGAAAACCATATGACCAAAAGAGACCAAGCACATGTGTGGGGTCAGGGAAAGACAGATTTACAGAAATATGTTGCTTAATGGTTTAACTTTTTATCACAAGAGTACACTACTTGATTGAAAAGGTTTTCGTAGCTAAGTATGTCCAATGTCCTAATTTTCTTTCATCCCACAAAATGCATTATGTGGAAATCGAGGAAATCAAGGCAAAGGCTTCCTAATGTTGACATTAGTAGGAGCAAATTGAGATGAAATCCAAATTTTTAGAAGCCTCTAAGGATAAGAATCCCAAGGGAAAGAAATAACATGTGAATTTGTTCAAGGATATTTGCTTCTCCTAAAGAGTTTGAGGTTTATTGCTCATGTTGAATGTTGGTTTTCAATGTTTTCGATCAAATCACTATGTTTTCAAACCAAGAATAAGTACAATCCTATGGATATGAAAGATATTATTTGTTGAGTCCCCACTTGGACAAGTCCAGCTACGCTTATCCTTAGCGAATGGTTAGATGTTTGACCCCACTAGCTCCCCTCCACGCATTTGTTACTCCTTACTCTGAGCAACCAAGCAAACACCCATGAGACTCACATGGCATGTTTCCATTTCTTGTGACCATAACAAAGAAAGAGGTAATACGCAGTTCGGCTTTAGAATGGCTAGTTCTTGCCAGCTCCAAATAGATCAAAGGATTTTGGACAATTCTAGCATGGGTTTATGGGTTTTCCATTTGTGGCGGAGATTGACCCATGCGATAAAGTCCCTTTCGGATCCATCTTATGGTCATTTTATGATATTTGAAGTTTTACTCCAGCTGCGTTTTACTGCTCCTGGGTTGGAAATACTCTTGGCTTTAAGTGTTACATTTACTACTGGTTGAGTGGCGTTCCACGGCAAAGGTACTTTTTCTTTCGCTAGCGGTGAGCCCTCTAAGATGAACAAAGCGAATAGTTGTTATTTCATGAAGTTTGGTCGCCCTTGCGTTTTAGAAACAAAGGAGAACATGCAATAATTCATTAAACACTCCACAGATTTTGTTCAATTTTAAGCCCAAATCAAAATGTGGAGGCAATATTTTATGCAACTTAATGTCATTAAAAAGAATTTTGATTCTCAAGGTCACCATGAGGTGTGAGAGAAGTGCATACGCCTTTTTAAGTGAGATTATTTTGCAAAAAGGATTACAAAAACATGAAAGCACTTGTTCATTTTAACTTCAAAGCAGTGTTGAGTTCATTTTAAGCACCAAAATTCAAATGTGAAGTTTGTTTGTTCAATTTTAACCCAAAAATGAAGTCTAGTCAGTTTATAAGGTTTAATTTTAATCAAATTGAAAAGAAAATCAAATCAATAGTTGATTTTAAACTGAAAATTGAAGTGATTTGTTCTAGAATAGAAAGAAAAAGTAACAATGAAAACCCTAAGAATTTAAAAATGCTTTGTCAATTTTAAGTTTAAATGCCTAACTTTCTTCGACTCCAATCTGCTTGTTTTTGTTTGGTTCCAATGTGAGAGTAAAAGCACCATTATTTCCTTATGCCAACCGATTCACTATGCAAACTCTTGCAAAAATTACAAAAAATCTTAGAAATGAGAAACAAGAATCTTTAAAAGAAACGCCATGGTGTTTTAATTGTATAATCACAAAATTGACTCTCCTTTTATAAATGAAAAGAATAACAATGCACTAATTCTGTTTTTGAACCAAAGTATTTGTATCACGATCCCAGCTAGACATGTCATCTCCACTAGGAGTTGTCTACCACATTCCCCTATTATAATTGCAACTTGTGCTAGACAGTCAATAGTTTAGCATTTAAAGAACAAATGCATTTGAAATTGAATCCATTGGTCAGCCGTATAAAAAACAAGGCAATGATCGTAAACATTAAAGACTTTAAATTCGTATTTGGAGCATTTAATATGGATTTCCTATCAAAGGTAAATTAAACAGACACCACAACCATATGAATTGTAGTCAAATTGAAATGAAAATATAAACGTGTTAAACCAGATTTCCATAAGTAGCATTAAACACAGAGTGCTAACCAGATTTCAATAAGAAAGAATCGCACACTCATTCCAATGGCCCTATTTTCATATCTAAAAAGACATCAAGTACTAAAGCTTTGCCCTTCTCTCCTTGTCATTGAAGTCACTACCATTCTCTCTATGTCACATTAAAAGTGAAATCAGCAGACATAAAAAGTACGATATCCAATGCGTGCCAACTTAATGCGTTCCAAAATGTCAAAAACCTTTTTAATTCTTAAAGGAAATGAATATTTCTGTCAACATGCAAGCAACTAGAATGTCCATATATAAATCAATACAGATCAAAACATTGATTAAATCTAAGCATTGAAGCAGAATTTAACGCATCACTAGAGATAGTAAGAGAAACCTACGTGGTTTAAGGGGAGATTATCACCCATTATCGACTGATCCTGCATTAATTAAGTGTGATGAATCTCAAAATTCAAATCAAAGGGTGCACAAGCCAAAAGAACAAAAACCCAATGAACAAAGAGGGAAACTATGCAAAGGCCGCGAACCATGTGTCAACCAAAAAAATTTGAAATAGCTTTTGGTGGATCTTTGAGCCGTTGTCTCGCGCAAGTTGGGCAGGAAAGTAATTACACTGAAGCACGCAGTGAAAACTGACCACATAGAAAAATGGTCCCATAACTGCCTTTAATGCAATCGACAACTGCCTTACCGCTCCTCGCCAGCTACCACATGGGCTTGCAGAAAAGCTTATAAATGAGAAGAGCCAGACCTCCACTATAGAGTAGGCAACAAGTGATAAATTGAAGTTCCATGGCCATATAACCTGCAAACGATAAATAGAGGAACAAATATTGTTGAGTAGGATATGATTTGAAGAAGAAAGTGATAATAAATGAAAGTTGTGATGCCCGGTTTGCTTCTTGTGAGGAAGGTGTCCCTCTCAGTACCCAATTATTTGGCTCACATCTTCTCCTACTCCACAGAGAAAAATGTCAAGGAGGGACAAGAAGAATCTATTGCTTCAGAAAAAGTATCCCAAGAATGCGGTAGCTACAGGATGTGTACAAAATGGATCTAAAAGGCTTTAGAAACTTTCAAGCAAATGCATTTGGCAGGTGTAAAGAAAAAAACAAAGATATCCTATTTCCAACGTATTATTTGCTTTATGCCAGGCATTGGATTCTGAACTAGAAAAATGTAGAACTAGTCGCTGAAAACTGACAACCTTTACCAGCGTCCTCCCTGTGCTAAGAGAACATTATGGAAATTCATTAAAAGTAGATGTTGTAAGTGGCCAAGTAGACATGTACACAAAAATGTGGGGATATAGACATAACACAAGGATTGCATAAATGTTTCTAGATGAGTAGATAAACTTCCCTTATTTCTTTATAGTTCATAATCCTCCATGCAACAACAAAAAATACCCCCTACAGAATGTTATTAGGCACAAAACTACCAAAATGGATAAAATGTAGTATCAAAGAAAACTACGCATGAGCATTGAAAAATAGAGAATTAAATTCAAACCCAATAGATTTAACGGTGGGCGCCAATAGTTAACAACCAATATTTTTCTCCTTGTCTTCCAAGGCTGGATCCAAGTAGCAAGTGCTTTCTCTTATAGAGAATCGTCAATGAAATAAATGATCAAATCATGTTGGAATCGTCTTAGCTCAACTAGTAGAGCGCATGGTTTTTTTTTTATAACCATGTGGTTGTGGGTTTGATTCCCACAGACGGTGTCTAATCACTAGCGATGATTCCTTTTGATTTAAACAAAAAATGTAGGTGAACAAACACAAAAAGATATTATAGGTCAGAAATATTCATAAAAAGTCAGACATATTCATAGGAAATTATGACTGTGGTTGTGCCCTCCTTCTAGCACCATTATGTAGATGCTAAATCCTGCATTTGCTCAAAACAAACATTAGCATTGTTATTTAACACAAAGCAAAATAAAAGCATCCCTATGAAATAATGAAACATGTTAATCATGCAATGAAATGAATCAAGGAAACTAAACAAAGCATATAAAAAACATGATCAACACATCTGCGGGTGGATTGATTTTGTTATGGAAATAGCCACTTCCCAATATATACCAAGCAGATGTGTTTAAAATGATGGTGGACAAAAATCAAATTCTCTAATTAGAATATGGCTTTAAATATTATGGACTTTTGTTTGGGATGAAGCCTGTTAGGGTGCTGCAAATTTGAAGAATATGCTCATAAAAGACCAATGTGGGATAAAAGATTGGACAAATGAGAGTGAGACCGCAAGCACCCATCCAACTTGTCATAGGTTGAGAATGTGCCGGTTGTAATGTGCCAAGAAGAGGAAAATTCAAAATTTGAATTTGAGTAAATGTTGAGTTTTGACTTGTGCAAGGTTTATGTAGAACCATGTAGACCTCATAAATGCTTTGTTGGATGTACATGCAATGCATGACTAAAGCTTGGGGAATATTCTCAAAGATGCCATGTTGATGATGGAAAATTCTGATTTTATAAAATATCTAATTAAAATGATTTATTCAGTTGCAAGTGGGAAAAGCTAAGAGGATGTGATAGGCGTTGGTTGATTTGCTACAATATATGGAAGCTAGTAAAAGATAAGCTTAATGATACGATTGGAGAAATGCTTTCCCTGACCTATTTCTTGACTTAATTTAGGAGATTTATTTAAATAAAGGGGCAATGCATTTTGAACCATTTCGATACAGCAGCCTTCCAGAGAGAAATCTTTTTTACTTGCAATGGCGTGGATGTATAGAACCTTGAAAGGAGGGATACGGCGTTTAAAATCAAACCGAAATTACGATACCGCTCTAAAGTGACTCTAAGCAAATTGATACCTTTGAGGATTACGATGAATTTGTCATGAAATATAGTTCAGAAAATGTACATCGATTAGAGGTTGAAAAGAAAAGGTAATTCGGGCGCAATTAAATAAAGAATTGAATCAAGGAGGGTGATCTTAGGATCAAGTTGATTTATTTAATTTAAAATAATGACTTTAGGAGATTGATAAATAAAATTGATTTATTTGCTGAATGGATGAATATGACCTAATTGGATGCATGATGTCAATTTCATGTGTCTACACAATGTAAGAGAAGTTTGCAATGAACTTTCTTCAGTACTAGACTGCACCTAAGAAACTTCTATCTTTAGTGACTATACTTGACTTAGGTCATTTTACAATAGCTTCGACCTTTGTAGGGTGTACTTTCAATTGACCACCACCTACAACATAGCCTAAGTACACTAAGGATGTCTAAGCGAATTCACATTTAGAAATCTTTACAAAGAGTTTTTCTTTTCTCAATACATCAAGAACTTTCTTTACATGAATTACATGATCTTCCCAAGTTTGACTAAATACAAGAATATCATCTAAATAGGCTATGACAAAATCATCAATAAAAGGACAAAAGAAATCATTCATGACTCTCATAAATGTAGCTAGTGCATTGCAAAGCCTAAAGGGCATGACCAACCACTTGAACAATCCTTGTTTTGTCTTAACTATAGTTTTCCAAATGTCATCTTCTGCAATTCTTATCTGATGATATCCACTATGAAAGTCTAACTTAGTGAAATAAACTGCATGTTTTAACTGATCAAGTAAATCATCAATTTGGGGAAGTGGATACCTATTCTTTACCGTTATCTTGTTCAAGGCTTGATAGTTGATGCACATTCTCCAAGATCCATCTTTCTTTGGAACCAACACAATTGGAGAATCACAAGGAGATGTACTAGGATGTATGACTCCTTTTTCCACCAACTCCTAAACTTTTTTCTTGATTCCTCATTGTGCAAAATTGATAAACAATACATGCTAATATTTGGAAGAGGCATAGCCTATTACAACTGAATTTCATGATGTATCTCTCTCTTAGGTGGCAACCCCTTTGGCTCCTAAAATAAGTCATCATAAGCAGAAACTATTTTGACCATCTTAGTTTTATGCTTTGGATCACACCCTTTAAATGCTCCAACTTTTTCATCCTCTTTGGGTTTTACAAGCATTAACACAAAATTTTTACTAGAATTGACCAACCTTTTCATCTGACCAACATTAACTAGTGCAAGATTAGTCTTAACTTTGTGTGCATGTACAATGTATTCTATCCCATCTATAAAAAGATGATACTTTGACTGCCTAAATGATTTTGTTTTCTATCATATGAATGGGACTCCCTAACTTACCGTCCACAAATATCCAAAGAGAACTAGCATACTTCTACCTCACATCCAACAACCATATGGGTTCGGTGATGAAGAATTTCAAATTTAGCATTTCATTACCATGAGTTGAACATCATTGTAAACCATCCAACAGTATGGCTGGATGAGGGTGTTGTGAAAACTAGATTAAGTTTCTTTACCACCTCTTCAAACATTAAGTTGACTTGAGAACCCGTATCAAATAGCGTGTCAATCTTAGTGTGCTTAGTTACAACTTGAATATGAAACAATTCATTTTGTTGTTTATCCGCTTTAGGAGTAGATATAGGTATGTGCAGGATCATGGTAAAACCAGGCCAAAATTGTGGCTGATATGATGGGTACATCGGCAGTGACAATTTTCCCAAAATTGATGAGAAGCGGCAGGGTTTTAAGGAGATTCGGCTCACCAATATAAATTATTCTTTTAGCGCAGATTTAATAAATATTTATTATTCATTTCTATTTGCGAATTACAACGACTAAAGTCTCTATTGATAAATTTGAAAACTTTTTTGTCGCGAAAAACTTTCCAACTGAAGCTGTATCACATTTTGGATCTAAAACAATATTATTAACATTCCTTTTTCGCATACCGCCTGCCATAGGATTAAAAAATGAACAAGCAAAATTTTGACCAAGTTAAAGATTGGTGGAACCTGATTTTTATATTTTAAAAGTTGTAATACAAAATTCATAATTAATTATTTATAAATACAAGAAAAAATGCATCACATGGACATGATTCCTCTACTTATATCTAAAATATTATATAAAAAATATTATCATTTATTTATGGTTGGGGTGGTAAAAAGTATAAACACCTACTTCTTATTTTTCTTGAAATTTAAGTTCTCTTGCATTGGGGATTTTTCAATTTTACTTTTCAACTCGGTTTTAAATATACCTAGTAGTTTAGAAACTGCATTCAATTTGCTATAGATTATATTCTTACATATTTTTTAAATAATATAGATAACTTGTTCAAATTTTTATGCCAAGATGCCTAACTCTGGTTTTTTTGATTTTTTTGCCACTTAAGGGCATGGTTTTTCCATGATGATCCTGCACATACCCATACTTTACATGTACTTGCATTTGTATTATAAATATTTGTAATAGAAGAGAGAATTATACCTTTTCCTTTACCTTGGACCCCAAAAGCAACAATCTAAGTTTCATCTCCAGAGTTGGATCCAAGATCTTGCTGAATCGCTACAATAGTATTTTGCTTGCCTTTATTGCCTCTATATCTTTTTGGCCTTAATTCAGGATGCAACTTCCAACACTTCAAATCATCATGCCCCTCTTTCTTGCAATGGGAGCATGTGGGCTTATCACCCTCCTTAACTATATTTTTCTTCTTCCCTTTTCCTTTATCTTTGTCTTTTTCTTTACCCTTAGACTTCCCCTTAGACTTAGATGGTTTCTTTGAGAAATTATCACTGAAAGTGTTCTTACCCGTTGACTCTAAATGAGTAGCTTGGATTGACACTTCATAAAAATTATTAGGACTCAACATTAGAATAGTATGTCTTAGGTAAGAATGCAAACCACCTATGTACTTAAGTAATGTATCCTGAGTATACAATGGAACATTTAAAGTAATAGCCCATTTTCTAAACTCATGGGTGTAATCTTGGAAAAACTAACCCTTGCCTTTCCTAAAGGTTTTCCAATTCATTTTTAATTGTTGCATATAACCAAAAGGATAAAACTATTTTTTAAGGACAACAACAAATTCCATCCAAGTCATATTGACCTTACTATGGCGAGCAATTTCCTCCTGAGTCCTACTCTCCCACTAGGTGAGAGTTGTACCTCCTAATAGAAGATTGGCTAACTGGATCATAGAAGCATCTTCTATTAGGCCTTGAATCCTACAATAAACTTCTACTTGCTGGATCCAATCATCTAACTTTTTTGCATTTAACTCACCATGGTACTTAGGAAATTCAAATTTTACATCTAGTTTGATAATAGGCTTAGACTTGCTTTTGAAAGGATTAACAGTAGTAGAAGAGGAAGAAGAAGAAGGGAACGATGGAGAAGAAGGGGGAGATGGAGGAGATGGAGCTTCTGGATCTTTTCCTCCTTTGTCCTTTCAATATTCCTTCTTTTCTCACTTCAAAGAATCTCCCTTTTTGCAGTTCTTTTTTCTGCATAAACCTCTTCCACCATAGCTTTCATGTCGAGAAAGGCTCGCTGGAAAGACTTATCATCAAGCTCTTGCTCAATTCTTCTCCCAACTTCAATTTCGTCCATCTTTGGAAAAGTACTTTGTTTGTTGATCTCAGGATTGTATTCTTCAAGTTCGCCTACACCTCGTTGTTTCTTGGAACATGTTAGCATCCAATTCTGCAATACTAGTCACACAAAGATTTGATACCAAACTTGATTTATTTTATAGATATATGACAATTGCATTGAATGTGTAATGATTACAATATAATGAATCCAAATTACTTAATAAAAATTAACACATGAATATGATTAAATAAACTGAAATAACAAAGTGATGAAATTCAAAATGAGAGAAAAGAGAGAGAGAATGCAAATAGAATTGATAATGGAGTTCGTTGTAAGAACGAATATATCTCTGAGCCCCTCTCAAATTAGTGGACCGGTCTGATTAATTCTCCAGAATAACGGTTACAAAATCTAGCATAGGTTCTTCCTAGTATAAAGAAATTTGAAAAGCTCTCCTTCAAACTGTGCAGGTTTAGTCCCTAGATAGCATGGAATTTGAGCACAATTTCACCAAGTATTTTTCCTCTCCATCACCACTTAGCTTTTCACATTCTACACTACCCCCTTTTATACAAAAAATTCACCGAATTTGGTTCATAACCAAATGATTTTGCAATATTTCCCAATCTCCCATTTTTACATATAAAACAATAATATCCCCTTTTAAATAAAAAACCCCTAAAAACATATTTAAATTTGTTTTGGAGCCTTTAATTTTTCACCTTTTCAGGCTATTATAGTTTGGGTTTGTTTTCTTAGTTTTTTAACAAATAACCATTTATAGGTTACTTGATAGGGGTTCAGGCTTAGAAATTTGTCAATTAAAACACAACCCCACATATTTCAAATGCCCCCAATAGCATAGCAGTGGATAAGAGTTTTGTCGACCGACTAGTTTAGGGTTCAATACCCACCAACCAAAATTTTCAAATGAATTGAAGTTTTTTACTTATCAAAAGGAACTTTCCAACATATATAGTAGAGCACTGGTTGTTTGGTATAACGGTTGGTTGGGGGATCGAATCCCCCCTATTCTATTTTTATACTAACAACCAAATTTCCCGCAGGGGAAAAAGTGAGGAGAAATGGTGTGAGTGGATTTCCATGTGTCGCGCCTTCATTCACTGGTCAAAGTCTTTGTTGGTGGTGTGGTGTTGACTGGGTTGATGATGACTGATGACATGGTGGTGACTGGGCTGATGACGACTGATGACGTGGTGCTAACTGGGCTGCCACATGTCAGAATGGGGTACTTGTTGACTTAGATGCCATGTGTTAGAGTCTAAGTGGTCCATGTCAACATGATGATGTCATGTTGATGTCATCACTATACCTAGTCAACTCTAGTCAACTATGACCTTTGACTACTCACAACTCAATAAAACTGAGTCTAAATCACGCGAAACGAACATTGTCAGAAATCTCTTGATGAGCTCTTTGTGATGATGCCAACTTTGAACACTTTTGACGATGTCAAATTTTGACCGAGCTTTTTTCTCTAACTTGAGCCTTGGTTGACCAAGGTTTGACTGAGCATATCTTGGGTTCCATAGCTTCGTTTGACTCCGTTCAAGTTGCATTGGAGTCACAATTTCGGCCTCTTTCTGATGATGTCATTTCTGGAGAGAATGAGAAACTTCAATTTTTGGTGAAGATCCTCCAAATTAAAAAATGAATCATTCGAGCCTCCATTCCTGAAGAATAAAGCAAAGAATGTTGTTTCTCTTTTGCATTTACATTTAAATGATGAAAACCCTAAATGCTTTTTGTTGTTTGTGAAGAAATTTTGTTCTTTTG
>VDFB02155040.1:0-32355 GCA_007258455.2 Sequoia sempervirens | reverse complement strand
TAGTGTGTACTCTACAAACCTAAAAAAATTTCAAAATGTGTATTTTATGCAACCTATAAGCTAGATCCAATGTTTGGTGTGCAGTTCAAAAATTAGATTTTCTTTGTTATATGCAATTTTTATTATTACTACAAAGTATAGATGAGGTGTAAAGTTGGTTTAAATATTATAATCTAGATCCAAACTCTAATTTCTATATTATTTTCTGAAGATAACTCCCAAAACAATTGGAAGTGGAATTTTTTATTATTATAAGTGGAGTTGTGTATGGAGGAAATTTTATTTCATGTTGAGTTTATATGGAATGTGGTCTTTTTGAAAGTATAATTTTTGCATGTGCAAGATTAGTGAAGAGGATGTTGCACATGAAAATTTTAGGCATCCATCTTGGCACTCTAAAAATATGATCCTACTTGAGGAGTAGTGAGAGAGGATGATTTTTTATTGCAGGGTTATGCTATCAGATTTCCTCTAGAAGTGCAAAGATATAATCTCCACGTTAAGGCTATGAGCCTACAAGTGTATTGTAAAATTTTTGTTGTAGATTAATACATTGGTATCATGCTTTGGAGTGTGCAATTTTTTTACCCAAAAGGGTTTTCTCCATGTATATCTTTGTTCTTTCTCTTCTATCCACATTTCTTCTATTCTTCTTCTTTCTCATTCTTGAAATGTTAGTTTACATATTGTTATGCTGTCAAAATTTTTCTAGATCTACAAACTACATTAACTTCCTCTAAAGGTTAATGAGATGGAAATTAAACTGTGTGTTTCAGCTTTAAGGCATAGTATTATTAGTTTGTATCAATTTGCTGAAATATTATTCATTTAAAGAAACATAAGATACTTAAGGTTCATACTAGTTCTCGAAATGCTTTTTGAGATCATTTTTTCCTTTCAGAAATTTGGTCTTCTCATTTGCCCAATTTATTGTAGCTTCAATTTAGTAGAGGATAATTTGAGTGAAACTAACAAATATAAGTAATCTGAGACAAAGGGCACTAAAATTTATGTGGTAAGCTAATGAGAACATGATCCTAGTTCCTATTACATTACAATGCTATATCTTCTCAAGAATTTTTTCCATTCACTATCATTTGTAATATTTCATCCCACATTATGTTGATGCCATTCTCATTGCTTACTATGTAGGATCGACCAAGACTCACAACTAGATCATTTTGATTATGGCTAAATAATTCCACTATCTTCACCAAAGAAGCTATTATAGTAACTAAATAATTTCTCTATTCCCACTATACAAAGCTTAGATGCTAAGACCGTTATGCTCAACACCCATGTGATATTACTATGCTCTTAAAATATTATGTATGTGTTCTTCTAAAGATGATATATTTTATGAATATTGAAATGAATGTTCTAATTATATTAAAGCTAAAATGGCCAATACCGATTACAAACCAGCCATAGAGGCAAACCAAGGACTCACGAGCACTAGGAAAACTAAAAAAAGTAAATGGAAACTAAAGCTTAAACAGTTCAACCAGCAAGAAAATAACAACAAAAAGAAACTAGAGAATCAGGACTAGCACAAAACCACCAGACACCTAAACTAGAAAGAAAATAGGGTGAGGGAGTGCCCACCTTAGTTTCCTTCAACCACTCAATAATGTCCTAGAAATCCAAATTAGATTGACTATCAACCTCAAAGATGAGTCAATTCTCAACAAGGAAGACCTAGAAGAGGGTTCTTTAAGCTTTGAGAGGTTCACCACCAAGAAAAATCTTGGAAAAGACAACTTAACATTCAACTCACAAAACCTAGTAATGCAAGCTAAATCAAGGATGAAAATGATGAAATTAAGCAATAGGAAGTTATGATGTATGTATCTGGGAAGTCTAGAAATGTGCTAAGGATTCCAAAAATGTGAAAATGTTGTCACAATGTACTATGGAGGACTAAGACACCTTAATGTTGTCTTAGACCCACTACTATTTTTCAGGGAGATGTGGAGTCTTTAGATGCCAGAATCGGATCTAAAAGAATTTATGAAAAATACCTTTGGGAGGACTAAGATTCCCTAGGTAGTGACTTAGTGCCATCTGGAATTTTTGAAATCTCTAAATGGGTCTTGAGGCTCAAGGTCTATGCTTCCTTCCTCTCAGATCTCAGGTCCTGAAACTTCCAGATCTAGCCTATAGGTGAGTTTCTATGAAGATGAAAAATTTGCAATGCAACTTTGAAACTTTGCACTTCAAATGATCTTCAAGTATTCAACCTAAATCCACAATCACAAACACACAAGAGAGGAAAAAAATGTTGATTGTTATTAAATGGGGGTTTTCCATGGTCAAACCCCTTGTTGGTAATTAAACCTTGAAATGAAATGAAAATGATGAAGGGAAATGATGAATAAACAAAGTTCTATGTTAAAATTCACCAAACCCTTTTGAATTTTTCAAATTTGTGTGAGATGGCTAGCTTGAATGCTTGACTTGAATTTATTACTTGAATCAAAACCCTACATCACAAATGTTAGCTTAAAAATACACATGATGCAAGAATATCATTGATATGATGCTTGAATCTTGATGATGGCGCCAAATTCTTGATGAATTGCTCTTGAATGCTCTTGATCTCATAAAATTTCCTTAGGAATGAATACTTGAATGCTTGTTAGGATGTTAGCATAAAATGATTGAAGGAACCTTGTATTTATACTTATCTATGCTTAATATCATGAAATTACACCACAACAAGTCGACATATGAAATCATTAATTAAAGGAGGCTAAATCCCACCAATATTTGAAAGTAAATCCCAAAAATACCTCAAGGGGGACTAAGACACCCTAGGTGGCATCTTAGTCCTAAGGCAAGAAACTCAGGGCATAGACTCCAAAAAAGGCCACTTTAAGGCACATTTGAAATTAGGGTCCCAAGACATTTGGGGGATAAAGATGACCTAGGTGGTATCTTAGTCTCGTCCCAAAAATTAGACAGACAACCAAAATCACTAAATTATCATTTACCCTTTGAAGTATCTCAGGATTAGCCATAAAAATATGTAGTTTATTAGGCTTGTGGATGCAAAATATGACCAATTAAGACATAAATAGGGATAAACAAAGAAAGGAAGGCCCAAACAAGTGTGAAAATTCAAGGGTATGTATTTTCCTACACTACATTTAGCCCGTACTTTAGTGAGAGGAGGATCTTGCTTCAAACTCACACTAAAGTAGCCAAACACGCAATCAAGAGGGGTTCAAATATACAAATGCTAGTAAGATAGGATGACAATAATCAAGAGGGTGGTCAAGCCCCCAGGATCAAGATCTTATGGAAAAGTAACATAGGTACAAAGGATCACACATGTGGATGATATATGAAGCCATAACCAATTTGCAAAAATTCACCATCAAAGATAGAAAAGGGAAAAAGAAAGAAAAAGAAAAAGAAAAATGTTGTGGATCAAGCTTTGACTGGCCATCCAACACGCTGTAGACCGGGTCTAGGTTATTTTCCAAGAGAGGTTTACAAGTGGAACACACTGTCCACTATGCAAACAAAACACACACTCACAAGGGCCAGTGACACTAGGTGTTCACTAGGTGAGCCCTAGGGGACAAAAAGGAAAAATGAATGCTCACACGGGCTAGTGAAGCTAGTTGTTCACTAGGTGAGCCCCAAGGGACCATACCAAAGCCATACCTCCATGACTTTAATAAAGTACAAAAATAAAAATGCAACAAGAAAGATGGATGTTCGAAGGGATTTTGCTTAGTTTGTGCAAGGCCTCATCTTAGGGAACATTGTGCTTAACATCTCCAAGAGAGAACAAATGCAAGGTCTCATCTTAGGGAACATTGTAATTAATGTTTTTAAGAGAGGAAAAATGTAAGGAACTATCATCCTCTTAGAGGAAATCAAACCCAATGACACCACTAAGAAAGGAATGCATCGCAGGAAGAAAGAAAATCATACAAAAAAACATGATTATCAATGTATGCCTCCACTTTAAAGTAGTTGCTAACACCATTGTTGTGAGAAATTGTTTTAATGTAGAGGAAGGCATGAGAGCTTACTCAAAAAGCCCTATAACAAGTCATATGTTTCCAATAAGCTACGTCATGCAATAAGTATGTCACATGCTAGCCAACTTAAGGCATCTCGGTCACATGCCAAGCTTGCTTTTACATATACATGTAAGGTGGCCAACTAGCTAGAAGAGACAACAGAAAGGACATATGAGGAGAAGGCTACCTAACCCCTTTCCCCTACATAATGCAAGACAAGGATGAGCCAAAATAATTGATGAGATGAATGCTATAGTGAAATTCAATATCAATTAGAGGAATTAGGTTCCTCCACATAAGGAAGAGCACCAAACTCCTTAAGATGTTGAATTTTATTAGTTAAAGCTTTACATTCATTAGTAGAATGACCATGAACTCTATGATATGTACAAAATGAATGTTTCTAGTAAAAAAAAATCTGTGTTCATGGAGGGAGAGATATCAAACAATCTTGGAGGAGTCTCAACAAGATGCCTTCTTCATCAATAGTAGAGGATGTTCCTTTATTTTGCAACAAAGATATCTCTTGCTTAGTATAAGATCTCATACCTACACAAGACTCTTTAGGTTGCGAGATTTTTTCTTCTTCTTTAAAGGAAGACATAAAATCTATCGAATTCAAATCATTAGTGTTTTGTGTGATGACATTAATGTTAAGCGAGAAATTATTTGTTTCTTTCAAATGATAACAATCAAGATCACCAATGTCTATCAATTCAAGATGCACTATTGTTAAAGCTGCCTTAGAGGAATCTTTTGTAAGAATGTTGATGTTAAGTGAAGTCTAGTTTATTTCTATCAAAGGACAATAACCAAGACCACTAGTCTTTTCTTGTGTTTGAGGATCTGTAGGAACATGGATAACTTGTTCTCTAGCACCACATCCTTTTCCACTCTATCAAAGTTGTTTCATCATTTCATAACATTTTCCATAAAGTTTCTTCATCTCTTTTGGATTCGATGGTTGTTCATGATTAAGTTTGTTAAAGTTTGTTGTGTAATTTCCTTTTTCTTCTAAAGTGGTTGAGGTGGATGCTTTTGAAGGGTCTTCTAAATTTTGCGTTGACATTACTTCTTTTTCTTTTCTCATATCTAAATCTTTGTTTATGATATTGGATTCTCCTATGAATTTTGGTTTGAAATTCAATGATCCCAAATCATCTAGCGATATCATTATGAAGGGTTTAGGACATCTATCCTTTTGTTGTTCTTGCATGGGTTCTACTTGTGTAGTTGGTGTTAATGTTTTCAAATGATTCTCTTTACCTTTCTCAATGTTCAAACAACTATATGGTTCAGGATCAACTTTGATTGTATAAACTTTGTTTTTGTAGACATATTTCATGATACGATGAAGGGTAGAGGGCTCAACTTGCATCTCATGAATCCATGGTCTACCTAAAAGAAGATTGTATGAAAGATCATCAAGCATAACGTGGATTGAGGTTTGTAATGTAACTTTGTTAACTTTAATAGGTAATGTGATCACCCAAAGCAGTTGTTTTCCCATGTTATCAAAGCCACTAATACATAAGGAGGCGGGTTATATTTTTGATTTATCAACACCAAGCTTATCCAAAATGTTTTCACTACACACATTTAAGGCTGAGTCATTTTCCATAAGGGTTTGTTTTATCCATGTGCTATTGTATTGAGCTATGGTCATGAAAGCATCATATTGTTTTTGCACTTCTAGAGGAGGGAGCCTACTTTGGTGGAAAACAATGCCAACATTTATTCCCTAAATCATTGCTACTATGTCATTCATGTTTGCACTAGAGGGAACTACAACTTGTTGCAAGGCTATTTGAAGAATAGTTTGATCATTAGGTGAATTCTAAATCAAGTCCTAGAGGGACATCTTTGCAGGAGTATTCTTAAGTTGTTCAACAACATCATACTCCTTTTCAGGTATGTGCAAGATCGTGATGGGCCAAAAAGTGGCGATATGATGGGTATTTGTAGGGTATGTAGCTGATGACTTTTTTTTTACCCAAAATTGATGAAATGAAAAGGGTTTTTAAAGGATATTTTCAGCTTTCCACCAATATAAATTATGCTTTACTTTGAATTTAATAAATAATTATTATTCATTTTCTATTTGAATTATGAGTAAAGTCTTGATTGATAGGCTCATTGAAAAACATCTATAGCTTTCAAACGATATCACATTTTTTGAATATGAAACATGGTCACATTCTATGATTCGCATACTATAGGATTAACAAAAAAAAATTGAATTTCATGAAGTTTTGACCAAGTTAAGGTGGTCAGACATATGAGTTTTTTATATTTTTTAAAAGTTGTAATAAATTATAATTAATTATTTACTTAGGAAAAAAATAACAAAAAATATGCATCACATCAAGACATGAGTCCTCTACTTATATCTAAAATCTTATAAAAAAATATTATCATTTTATTGTATGGTGGTTAGACAAACACCTACTTATTTTTTCCCCCGAAATATAAGTACTCTTGATTGAAATTTCAAATTTTCACCAAATAGATTTTATTTTTTAAAAATAAACCTAGTAGTTTAGAAACTACATTCAATTTTCTACTGATTCTATTTTTACATATTTTTGAAATAATATAGATAACATTCAAATTTTTATGTCAAATTCCTAACTTTTTTTGAATTTTCACCACTTAAGGGCCTATTTTTCCATGATGACCCTGCACATACCCTTCCACGAGGAGGACCTGGTAAGGTAGGGTTGGGTAGGGTAGGATTATGCAATGGGAGGGATGTTGAAGATGTTTTTCTTGGTTGTGAATTGTTCCTAGTGTTGTATGTATGAGCAATGGTATTGTAACTCAGTTGCTACGAAACATTGTTCTTAAGTGGTTTGAGGATAAGGACAGGTTTGTTTTGAACTTATGGTTTTTGAGAGGGTGGATAAATGATAAGTTTAGGCTCAAGAGAGTACTCCAAGGGATATCTAATGTGCATAGCCTCAGAAGACTTTTCATGATGTCTTAGTGAAGCGGGGTCTAATGTCACCTCATCATCTTCATCTAAGGAATTATTTTTTTCAATATTCTCATTTTATTGCACCTGATATCTTCCCTAGTAGGAGAGTTTTTAGGAGAACTACAAACCAAATGTTCTTGACATTCAAGGATTGAATTTTCCAAAATGACTTCATCGTAAGTACAAGAATGATCAATGGAATTCTCTTTTTCAATAATGTTTTCTCTAGAGGGAGACAGGAAAATAGGGTTCTTGTGACTCTCATAGCTTTGATCTTCTAACACTGCAATATATTCTTCACAACTAAGAGAGATATTAGGAGAAGGATAGATGTGATCATCTTGATTTTCAGTGATTTCATTCTTGTTTTCTAGGGTCTCATTCTCTCATTCCATAACTTCTACCCCAGTAGGAGAGATTTTAGGAGAGAAGAAAACAAAAGGTTTATCACTCTCCATTATTATGTCATGTAAAGTAACTTCATCACTAATAGTGGAAGCATCAAGAGGACTACTATGGTTTTCATGATTACAAATAGTTAAATGATTTTGTTCAAATAGGTCTTTCCAAATGTTAGGAACATTAGTCCCTGAAGGAGATAGATAAGGTTGTCACTTTCAATCCACATGTCCTCCTGACAAATGTGATTTTCATGATTGTTCAAGACTGTATCCTCCTTTACTAAAGCCTTCTTGCAATTAGGGGAGGTGTTGACAAATGGATTTGGGATAATCAAAGTGGTAGAAATGATCTCATCTTCTTGCATCATACTATATTTCCAAGGGGTAGGAGGAGAGATACAATCAAGACTCTCATAATCCGCAATGATTGTGTCTTCTTTCACCAAGATACCTTTGTCTCTACTAAGAGAGACATTGAGAGAAGAAAAATTATGGTTTTCATGATTGTTTATGCTTGTATCTTGTTGTATTATATCATCCTCACCAATAGGAAATGTAATAGTAAGGATTATGTCAATTGTTTGTTTCTTTTGCTCTAAGATGTTCTCATAACTATGAAAGATAGTAGAAGGATGACTAACATGTTTCTTAATGGCCTCATTGTTTTACTCTAGATTGAACTCATGAGAGGGGATGTTGTACTTATGCAATCAATTTTTAACCATATCAAAGCCACATCTCTTGAAAGAAAACATGTTACCATGGAAAAATAAATAACGTTCATTCAATTCTATAACTTGAAATGAAATGTTTAATTGCAATGTTCAGATTTGAAACAAGGTAATTTGTTGATTACACTATGCAACAAGCTAAAAGATGAAATGTTGTAAATAAAAATTTGGAATTGAAAAATGCATGACATGAAGCACTTTAAGCTAGATTTAGTAAAATGCATGAAACGGGAATTCAACCCACTAAAATAGATAACCAATGGTAGCAAATAGAAAGCACAAAAAAGTAGTTTCAAATCTTGAAAACTAGAAAGACAAAGTCAACAAGGACTAAGACACCAATAAGGGTGTCTTGTTCCTACTAGTGAGATTTTGAAGTTCTAGAAAGTGAAACAAAAAGAAAATAGCACATACAAGGTTCTGAGCCAAAAACCTATAGAGGGACTAAGACACCAAGAAGGGTGTTTTAGTCCTAGTAAGGGTTTTTTTTCAGAAAAAACAACAAGATTTGAGTTGTTTATAGTGTTCCCAGGTTACTTACCTAGGGACCTAATGTTTAGAAATAGAAAAGTGTGCAAATGAATACAAGAAAAGGTAACTAATGACAAGAAATTGGATGCAAAGTTGAATGCAATAACAATGTTCCTAAATGCAATTAGGATGACTAACAATGCACTTTTCAGTTTTTCAATGAGATGAAATGAAGGAAAGCAAAAATGCAACCTATATGCACTTTCACTTATGCAAATGTGAGAAACCCTAGATGTGCTTTCACTAATGCAAGATGCAATGCAAGAAGGAATGAAACCTAGATCTAGGAATTTAATGGACTCCAAATCAGAAAATGAATGCTCTAAAATGTTGGGTTTACCAAAATGAACCAGAAAGAAAATAGGATGAGAGAGTGCCCACCTTAGTTTCCTTACCCACTCAATAATGTCCTAGGAATCCAAATTGGATTAGGTAACTTCAAAAAGTAAGTGTACTTTTGTAAGGTTGTAGTCTATTATTTTACAAGTGAGATGGTGAACTCAAATGAGCTCTACCTCTTACTATTTTTTTTATATGTTGAACATAATGCAATCACATTATAATTTTCTTGCATTATGACTTCAATGGGGCCAAAAACTGATGTGGCCACTTTTTGATCCCACATATTTCTACACTTACCCATGATTTGTTAAAAAAAATTATAAACATGAATTATCATTATTACGTTAGTGAAATAGTGGAAAATATAGGACCTATCCCGAATGTGAGATAGATCACTTGTTTTCCAAGCCAATATCACTTCAAATATGCAAAATAAGATGCAAATAACAATAAAAAAATGACCCTAACTGTTATAGCACCTATGAGGAATGATTTTAGATTGTAAAAAGTTGTGTACCTATCTAGAAAGTTGTTTTTGAGCTATGGAGGACTCATTAATTCTCCTTCAGGGGAAAATGGGTCCTTTTAGGGTTTTGGAAAATTGATTTCAAGATCTTGTACCTTTATTTCTACACTCTTGAAATCCCTATTATCAGGTTTTGGAAGTCAATATTCAGTTCTATAGAGCTCTTTCTATGATCTTGCACCTTGAATGGCAACTTTGCAACTTTGACAACTTTGACAACTTTGATAATCTTGCTAGATTTAACCTATAATCTATAATCACACACTCAAGGACAAAAAACTTGTTGATTTGATAGTGAATGGGGGTTTTCCTCAATCAAATCCCTTGTAGGAAATTAAACTAAATGATGAAATAATATAATAAAACATGAACATGAAATGATGCAATTAGAACCTTTCCATGATGATATGATCTTGGAATTGCTACAATAATGACTTGAATTTTTCCTTGAAATGCCTTGTAAATGCTCTAATACTTGATCACTTGAATGCTTGGATGATTAGGAGTGCTTCATAAACTTTCTTAGATCTTGTTAGGAGAAACAAAGTGAATTAACCTCTTATTTATACTAAATTAGAAGATTAACCCTGAAATTCAGAGAACTAAGGCCGACACTAGATCTAGAAAGAATGAAAATTAAATTTCCACCAAAATGAACTTCAAAAATAAGGGTGTCATTAAGGGAGGACCCATTTGCCACCAAAGGCGAATGGGTACTGGCTAAGTTTCCAGGACTGAGCTTCAGGGAGCTGAGAGAAGGCCAAAAACCAATTTCAAAACAACTGAAAAAAGGGGGTCCTGTTAAGAGAGGACCCATTTTCCATCAAGGGAGAATGCATCCTAGCTCAACTTACCAAGAACAAATTTTTCCCAATGAAATAATTTGATATTTAATTTATGATTGTCGGGAAGGATCCTTGGGAGGTGTCAAAATTAAAGCCTAAAAGGGAGGTTAATAACTCCACTTAACCTTAATGAATTAAGACCACATAGATAAGTGTGAAAGTGCTTTTTAAAAACATTTTACAAAATTTAAACAAGGTACAAATTATGCTTATTTTATTTAGAAAAGGGTCCCATAAGGCTTAATTAAGCAAATAAGTCCTAGAAAAGTGTGAAAGTGTGTTACAACAATTCACAACCACCTTGGAAAGTACCAATTAAAGTATGATTTAGCTAAATGAAGGTCTTAAAATAGTGTGAATGTTTACAAGATATTACAGCACTAGTCGAAGACACCATTTGTTCAATTTTAATGTCAATTATCCAAGCAAGCAAGGGAAAAGGAAACTTTTTCTGTCACTACATTTTTCCCCCACTTTAGTGAGAGGATGACCCCATGTCAAACTCACACTAAAGTAGACATCCAAGACACACAAGTATGTAGAAATAAAAAAGATACATGATCATACCTTGTCAAAGGCTAAGAAGAATAAACAAAAACAAAGGATCAAGCACAACCAATTCAACATAATGTGAGGAAGTGGTTGTTTGTCTATAACACATGTTGCTAACTCTAGAGCCATGTAACTTTAGGTCATCTGTAGGGTGAGTTTGTCCCAAAATATTTATGCTCACTTTGGGCTAGTGGAATCTCAGTCTGTCCACTAGGTGAGTTATCCCAACGAGGTGGCAAATGAGAGAATCAAATTATCCTCTCATACCATACCAAAGTCATCCTACTGATAACATTAATAAGGCACTAGAATGAAAATACATTGTAAAACTTATTTGAATGTCATGTAAACTTTTTGTAAAAATGGGATTTTTCTTTGTTTGTGTAATGGTCTTCCTCTTAGGGAGCATTGTGCCTAATGTCTCCAAGAGAGGAGGAATCAATGTGTCAAATTTCCAGTGGGATGCCTTGTTTGTGCATCATGCCATGACAACAAATTGTACACTCTTGGACAACATTAGAACCAATGACAACACCAAGAAGAGGACATATCACAAGAAAAAAGAAAAATCATGCCATGAAATTTTCCAAAAGATGTCATCGTTAAATGCCCCCACTTTAAAGTGGTTGCTACACCATTACTGTGAGCAATTTCTTTAAAGTAGTCAAATTTTTTAGCCTAATACATGAGATATTTCCTTGAAAAACCTTATGCCAAGTCATATGTTTTTGAAGCAACTTGTGTCATGAAATAGGAAGGAAGGGTTTCCTCCAAAAACACATAAGGGATCTATGAATTTGGGGTTAGTATATCTATGCTACAATTTTGTCATAGAGCATGGAACTATCATCATTCCCTAAATACTCATAGAACTAGAAGAATGACACAAAGAGAGCAAATACAAAGAAAAAACTTTCAAGTCAACATAGAAGAAACATGAATGTCTCGACACCTTGTGTTATCCCCAAAAGGTAAACACAAGCCAAATGAAAAATAAAAAGGAAGAAAAAAAAGTTTTAGGGTGAACATGGAAGGGACATAAATGTCTCGGCGCCTTGCGTCATCCCCACAAGGAAAACACAATACAAAATGAAAGGATTATGACATAGAGAACAATGAAGGTACATATAGAATAATGCACAAAAAGAGAGAGGAACATCAAATGAAACATCATGGGGGGTCATATTACGAACATGCAATCAAAGAGAAAGAAAAATGAAAAAACAAAAGACTAGTAAGGAATAGGCAAGTCAACCTAAAGTGGGTCATCTACCTCCCAATCTTGGTTAGTATAAACAAAAGGCAAGAAACTAGCCAAAGTGACAACAACAAGTGTTGAACTAGGAAATGCACCAAGTTCAATACTCTTTTTAGGAGATTTGTTATTTAAGCTCATGGAAGAAGAAAATAATGTATTCAACTCATCATGCACTTTTTCATCAATTTTTGCAAGGTCAATTTCATCATCTAAGTCAATCATAGTAGGAGATCAAATAACAATGTCCATACAATGTTATTTTTTATGTTGCGGCAAGGGTTGAGAATCATCATGCATTGCTTCAGGTAGGTTTTGTTTTTTATTTTCTATGTTATTGTTGTTTTCTTGAGTTTGTAATGTATGAGAAATAGCACGTCTACGTCTACACTCCCTAGCACTTCAATTTCTTTTCAGTTTATTGTCAAAAAAAATTTGTGTAAGAGTGGGTTTTTCAATCAAAGGTTCCTTCTATTCCTTAGGAGTACTAGAGGGAACAACAATAGGTTGAGCTCAATTTCTTTCTCCTAGACTTTGTAAGCCTATTTGACTGTAGGAAGGACAAGGGGATTGTTTGTACTATCTCGTGGTCTCTTGTGGGAAATTGTAGGAGGTTGTTCTATAGATTGTTCATGTATATTCGAAAGTGTTTTTGGTTCAATCATTGTCGAGCATCAAGGATGGTTGGTTCGGTCATAGGTTGAGGCATATTTCGAAGGGATAGTTTTGCTATTTTCTTGGCCTTGAATTTTTGATATGATAAGAAAAATAAATCTTCACAAGGCTTGATAGGTTCCACAAGGCTTGATAGGTTCCATAGGGTCAAACCAAAAGTAATGTAGTGAAAAATTCCCTTTTGTTGGGGCAAGATTAAATAGGCTATGATGCACAGTGAAGATGTTATTTCCAAATGGAAACTTTAGACATTTATGCACAATCGAAGGGATGATATTCATGGATTGAAGCCATGGATAGCCTAGCTTCACACAAAATTGGTCTGATTGTGGAATGATGGAGAATGAGACTGTTAATTTTTTTAGTCCCACTTTTATAGGAAGATCTATTGAGCCTATCATAGGGAAAGAAAATTTGTTATGTGTGTTGATCCATGCTTTTGAATTGTCATATGTATCTTGAAATAGTTCATGCATATATAAGAATTCTTCTATGATCACATTCTCTCCACATATGGGATCAATCAATATCCCATTAGTGGGCTTATTGTTGATTCAGCCAACTATGTAAAAAGGACCATCAAGTGCACATTTAGGTATGTCATTTTGTGAGAAAGAAATTTCAAGAGATTGTTTAGTCAAGACCTTACGAGGTTTAGCTTCAATAAATGTTATCACTTCATTTGGGGGAGGTAATTGCATATGATCATGGTCCATGTTAACTTTGTTCTTAGTTTCAGTAGGAGGATTGGTTGTGGCATGTAGGTTGGTATTGTCTTTTTTGTTCAAGTACTCCTGAAGGAAGTAATTAAGGCTAAAGATGATTTGTGTTTCTTTTCTTGTTTTAAGCAGTTTCCTTAGATTTTGTATGATATGGACCAAGCTAATGTCAAAGAATTCACTAAGGATATAGGCTTGTAAGTTCTCTAGTTGTTCATCTAGCTTGTCAATGATATCATGCACATTGATTATAGAAGGTGAAGTTATGGGAAATGAGGTATGAAAATTGTGAGCCATGGAGGGTTGATTCTCAACACTATCAGAAAGAGAGTTAGAGCACCCAAGATCCATGACAAGTGAGAGATCACCGGATAACATAAGCCTCAAAAGTTCTATGTCTTATAATAGTATTGTGAATAGGACACCAAGTTGTAAAGCTCATGCAAGTTTTACAAACCTAGTGTGCAAACCCTAGAATGGGAATGCAATATCCTAGAATCAAATACAATTTTTAGATTCTAAGGAATGAAAATTACTGATTAAACAATGTAATAAGCTGAAAATGAAATGTTTGATGCAATTTTGAATTTTTACAATGCACTAAAATGAAACAAATTAAACTAAATGCAAACAAATTGATGAAACAACAAATCTAGAAACAGAACAACAAGATGAATGTACCAAATAGAAGCTAGAAACTTAGATTTTAATGTCCTAAAATTTCATATCTATAGCTAACAAGGACTCATTCACTAGTAAGGGCGAATGGCTCCTAGTTAGGTTTTTATTGGAGTTTTATGTGGATTTCAAATTGAATTTTAATGTCTTTTTAGGTGCTAGAAGCTTCAGGTTAGACCTGATCGGGGGCTTATTTAGGTCAATAAGGGTGAATTGGTCCTAGTAATGTATTTTTAAACTATTTTTTAATGGTTTGCAAGCTTTTAGATATATCTTTTAGTTTTAGGTTGTAGACAGTGAAATACAACTTCAAATTTTCTAGAATTTTAATGCAAAAATGTAATAGAAAGATGAAATGTAAAACCTAGATTGAAATTCAATTTTGTTTTTATTTTCAAATTGAACTAAATGAAATCTAAATGAGATGCAAAATGACTGGTTTGTTTTTGTAATTTTCAAATTTCAGAAGTGCAAAACAATGCAAATCTAAACTCTATATGATATGCAAGATTTAAATGCAAAAGAAGAGACCCTAGTTCAATGCAAATCTAAATGCAATGAATGAAAGATTTTAACTTGAAATCCAATGAAAGACTCCAAAATGCAAAATAGTGAAATGTTGAATAAGTCGAGTTCACCAAAAATGAAATGGTGGAAAATATAAAAACTATCCCAAATGTGAGATAGATCACTTGTTTTCCAAGGCAATATCACTTCAAATATGTAAAATAAGATGAAAATAACAATAAGAAAATGACCCTAATTTTTATAGCAACTATGAGGAATGACTTTAGAGTGTAAAAAGCTATGTACCTATGGAGGACTCATTTTCCTTCAAGGGCGAATGGGTCCTTTTAGGATTTCAACAAACTAATATCAAGATCCTATACCTTGATGTCTACACTCTTGAAATCCCTGTTATCAAGTTTTGGAAGTCAATATTCAGTTTTGTAGAGCTCTTTCCATGATCTTGCACCTTGAATGACAACTTTGCAACTTTGACAACATTGATAATCTTGCTCTTCAACCTGTAAATCTGCAATCACACCCTCAAGGATAGAAAACTTGTTGATTTGTTAGTGAATGGGGGTTTACCTCAATCAAACCCCTTGTACATAATTAAACCAAATGATGAAATAAGATAATGAAACATGAACATGAAATGGTGTAATTAGAACCTTGCCATGATGATATGATCTTTGAATTGTTACAATAATGACTTTAAATCTACCTTGAAATTTCTTATAAATTCTCTAATGCTTGATCACTTGAATTCTTGGATGCTTAGGAGTGATTCATAAACTTTCTTAGATCTTGTTAGGAGAAAAAAAGTGAATTAACCCCTTATTTATACTAAATTAGGAGATTAACCCCAAAATTCAAAGAACTAAGGACGACACTAGCTCTGGAAAGAAAGACAATTAAATTCCTGTTAGAATGAAATTCAAAAATAAGGGTCTCATTAGGGGAGGACCCATTCACCACCAAAGGTGAATGAGTCCTGGCTAAGTTTTTGGGACCGAGCTTCTGGGAGTTGAAAGAATGCAAAAAACCAATTCCAGAACAACTGAAAAGTGGGGGTCCTATTAAGAGAGGACCCATTCGCCATCAAGGGAAAATGCATCTTGTCTCAACTTACCAAGACCAAATTTTTCCCAATGAAATAATTTGATATTTAATTTATGATTGTCGGGAAGGATCCTTGAGAGGTGTCAAAATTAAGGCCTAAAAGGAGGGTTAATATCTCCACTTAACCTTAATGAATTAATACTACCTAGATAAGTGTGAAAGTTCTTTAAAACTTTTTACAACACTTAAACAAGGTACAAATTATGCTTATTTTATTTAGAAAGGGGACCATAAGGCTTAATTAAGCAATAAGTCCTAGAAAAGTGTGAAAGTGTGTTACAACACTTCACAACACCCTTGCAAAGGACCAATTAAAGCAATATTTAGCTAAATAAAGGTCATAAAATAGTGTGAATGTTTACAAGACATTACAACACTAGTCCAAGACACCATTTGTTCAATTTTAATGTCAATTATGTAAGCAAGCAAGGAAAAAGGAAAAAATTTCGGTCACTATAGTTAGTACAAATAATTTTGATCACATACAATGTTTTGGTTAGATTAAAATGGGAAGGGCTCTTACCCATTACAAAATCGGTATAGAGGCCAAAAAAGGGGCTCACAAGAAGTGAAGCATCCAAAAAGTAAAAGAAAGAAACAACAACTAATCGACCAACAAATGAAAAGAAAATAGCACATAGAACACAAACCAGTAGGGGATTGAAACTACTACTAGTCTAGACCCGAAGCTTGATACCACTTATTTCATGCCACTCCTTAACTAAGAAGTGGAGTTTCTCATCGAATGATAGGGTTCCCTTCTAAATATGTCGGGTCTCCTCGGTAGTGGCCTAAGCTGAACTGCCCACCATCTTTCCTTTTTTCTACGCATAACTATCATTAAGGCCACCCTCAACCACCCTTTTTCCATTAGTGTTCTTGAGTTCTTGATGAAATAATTAGATGGTAATGATGGTATTATTGATATTCTCCTTGTTGTAATCAATAATCTCTTGGAGACATTACATTTTTTTTCTTGGTTGCTATGAATAGTTGTAATTTCCTCCTACAATTTCATTTTGTCCTCCTTTGTAACCATCGGGGCTCTGAGCTCCTCCACCTCCTTGTCCCAACTAGAAAATATGTCAAAATATTTGGTGACGGAGGAAAGAATATCCCAATTTCCACCATCCTCGATCTCACCTAGCCATGGAGCCTACTGGTTGAGCACCATTTTTCCAGTAGCTAGATTTTTTCCTTCATAGTCATAAGTTGACCTAGAAGCCACTTTAGAATGTCATTTTGTATGTTGATAGTCGCTGAAATATCATTCATTTTATGTCGAAGGGGAACACAAGAGGCACAAATCTCATTACCAAAATTGGGTTTAGTAGAGGTCCCTTCTAGATTAATGCATATTTTAGGGGATTTATGGGGGCTATAAGGGTTAATGATAGGGGAGTACATGACAGAGTTTCCAGGAGTAGGATTCTAGGAATCATTATTTGAGTTAGATTAATTATCAGAGCTAGAGGTAGAAATGGGGTTGGGTTCAAGGAAAGAGACACTTTTAATGAGATCGGGAGGGGTTTTCTCATTGAAAAGGAATTTTTCTCGACCCTTGGTGATTCTACGAGTGGTGGGTAAGGTTTCATTTGGAGAAAAAGTGGAAATGGGGCCCTTACAAGGGTCAAAAGAAAATTGTGAATGAACAATTTGTTCCTCTTGAAAGTGGTTGGGGAGGGGAAAATAGTGGCTTGATAATGAAAAAGGAATAAAATTAAACCTTGGTGAATGGGGAGATTTTTACTTTTACTATAGACATTCTTAATGGACTACTCAAGAGAAGAGAAAATATAGAAAGCAAAGTTCATCTTGACATTATAGCAGAAATTGTTTAGCAAGGGAAAGAGATGGGCATGAAAACAACAAAAATGACCCTGTAATGTGACATACCTCATAAGAACCTCCATAATTTGACTCTGCACCCTAGGGAGGTTTGCCCTTTTGAAACCATTTTGTAGTTTGTTAACCTTTTTTCCATCCTTTGAAAACCTCTCTATATATTTCAAGTAGTACCTCTTAAACTTTCAAGGGATGCAAGAATTGTCCAACAAAAGCCCCATCACCTTAGTAATCAACTCAACGTTCACAAGGAAGGATAACTCGTGAATGGTAATGGTGCCCCAATTTCAAGAGTTGACAAACTCGATAGGGAACTTGGGGTCATGCCCCTTCATATCCTTCACATATGAGGAAAATTTACCTCACTAGATAGTAGTTCAAACCTCCCTATCTTTCTTCCACATCTCACATGAGGCAGATTCATCCTAGACCAACTTTCCCCCCATGAAAAAATTCATAGACAATAGAGAAAGAGAAAGAGTTATGTAGAAAATTTGAGAAGAATACCTAAGGCAGGAATGGAAAGACTTATGAAAAGACTGCCCAGGGAAGGTGAGTTGCCATAATTGAAAATCATGGAAAATAAAGAAGGTGGCTAACAAGAGATCCATCTCAATCTCATTTTTGTAGTACTTTGACATCATTAGGAATTAAGTCACACACGCTTGGGGATCCATATGAGAAATATTATCCTAGATAGCCAAATTCTGAGTAAAAGTCTTAAGGTTAGCTAGTGCATCCACCACTTTGTTTCCATTTTTATGCATGTGAGTAGACCTAATATTCCCAAGAGTAATCATGAGATTGGAAGATGATAGGATGAGGTCACAAAGGGACCACCAGGGTTTAGCCATCCCAGTCAACAAAATAATGGTGTTTTTGGAATGGCAGGGTGTGAAAAGCCAACATTTATGTTAATTTGAATACCATAAAACATCACTGTCGCCTCCACAAAGTTGGAGGAGTGAACCCAAATATTCACTACATAAGCCAAAATCATTTTCCCATTATTATCTCTAAAGACCCCACCCCCACTTTCTTGACCCGGGATACTTTTGGATAAGCCATCAAAGTTATTGATCACATACAATTTTAATTCTATATATTTTTTCTCTTTTTGGAAGTAAAAGTGGAAATGATGAAGGTGGGTATAGAGAAAAATATTTGAATTAATTTTGCATTAAATTGTTGTTATTGAGATAGGTTGAATTCGAATAATTTTTTTATTAAGAAAGCAGATTTAAAGGGTGTTGACCCATACAACAATGTGAAATAGGCTTCACAACTAGCAAAATAAACCAAAAAAAAAAAAAAAATAGAACAAGCTTTCAATTCAATAGAACAGGCCTATAGGCTACTCACAGTTGTAAATAGGACAACAGTCCAACAACAACAAAGTAGCTAGCAGAACAGACCAAAACCCTACCCACAAACCACCAACAAAATAGTTCAAGCACCTAAACTTAATCCAATAATTTTCCCCCAAAGGCTTATCAATCAAGATAGAGTTCATCTTAGGAGTATGTCTCTTCCTACATTGTAGCTCAATCCAAGAAGAAGCAAAAACAAGTTTTGAATCTTTTCAACAAGAAGGGGGAGAAGCCCCTTTAGAAAAGAAAATAGGTGGAGTAATAAGAAAATTTGGTGGAACAACCAAACCCGAAATAGGAGCAGTCAGAACAATGGAGGAGACTACATTATATAGAATGGGAGAAAGAAGGGCCTTAGAGGAGACAACATGCACAACAGTAAGAAAAACTTTGTCTAAAATCTAAGTAGCAGTTTCCATAGGAGTGGTAACATTATCAATAATAGTCATTTTCTAATAATAGTCATTTTCTTCTGAGTAGGAATAAAAGGAGGTTCAAAATCCTCACTATCAGAAGAAGAGGAATCATTCGGGTACACATTTAGATGGTCCTTGAGGGAATTCTTCCACTAAGTAGAAGAAAAAGTGGGTTGAGAGCTATGAGAGTAGTAATGAGCCAATTCTCTAGTAGCAAAATAGAGTCTGTAGCAAAATGGGATACCTTCGTAATCCATGAGTGAAGCCACATAAGTGGTTTACACTTTTGTGGAGGAAGGAATTTTCAAAATTTCCACACTCTCCCTAGCAAAGTGGTTCGGCTGAACCATATGGCTCGGCCGAACCATTTGAATGGTTCGGCCGAGCCATATGGTTCGGCCGAACCCATGGCTCGGCCGAACCCCCACCGAGCCTAATAAAAAAGTCATATGTAAGGGGGTCGGTTCGCCGAAAGGTTCGGCCGAACCCCCTTACATATGACAAAACCAAAAAAAGTGTGAAAGTGCTTTCACTTTCACACTTTCACTGTGAATTACCAGTAATCTGCGCGCGGCGAACAGAAACCGGACGGCGACCCCCCAACAAAATTTTTCACCAACGAAAGCAAAGTTCGGGTCGTTTTCTTCAAACTTCATCATTCCAATTCGCATATCGACCACTATTGAGCACGAGGTATTTAAAATTCCTTTTTTTTTAAGTTCAAAATGCATGTATTTGTTTAATTTTGAAACCCTATATATGCAATTTTTTTAAAATTTGTTGAATTCAAATTGCACTTGTTTGAACGTTTTTAAAGCATTTTTAATAGTATTTTGCTTCCCCGTTTTGCATAATCCAAAGGTTTGAGTAAGGAAAAACGAGTTTCCTCTGAAAATTAGTGCAAAAAAACATTATAATAGCTCTCAACATAGTCTAAAAAATGAAAATAAATACATTCCTAAAGACTAGAAATGTAGGGTTAAGCTCACAAAATAGTTTTAAAACTACAAATTTAGGGTCAAACTTGTAGATGAAAATGCAAATTTCATACATGTAGGATTGAACCATGAAAGTCATAGCTTGATTTGTTAAGGTATTATAATATTAAATCTTATAAAAAATCTAGAATCATATCATTGATAGCATTGTCTTCATGTAGTGTGTACAAATTGAAATATAATTGACTAAAACTATAAGTTACTCTTATTGAACAATTTCCTCATGTAGTGTGTATAAATGGAACCATTGATTGAAAATATAAATCAAACCATCAAGAACAAAGACTTGATTGTGTCTTCATGCCCTCAATTAATATCATTTACAAAGTTTGGTCTTGGAAACCATAAAATTAACAATTACATTCTCTACCCTATTATTTGATGTATTATAATGCAATTTTCTATACTACCAAGCAAATTCAATGGTCACAAGTTTGTAGAGACACTCTAGAAAAAGGTCTATCATGTGTTTAAAATACTATTCATATTGTAACACTAGAGATTCTAAGTAATATGAGAATCCCTGCATAATTTTATATAATGTATTTTCATCATCACTAACTATAGTAGACTAGTTTCTATCACTATTCAATTCATCTTCTTTCATTAGTCCATCATGACTTGATTATTCATCCTCCTTTATATTTAGAGAATAAGAACAATATATAGAACCACTACAAAATCTTCACACATATCACTAAAAGTTGATGTTTGGTATAAATGTATCCACATGCAAACAAGAGCCACCTTTGGACATTACTATTATCAAAAGGACAAACCTTATTAGAGCAAGTGCAAAAAGATGTGGGGCCAAAAAGTGGCCACCCCACCTTTTGGCCCCATCATATTAAGTATCAAGCATTAATGTTGAGGTACGCTATTCGAGGAAACTTGAATGATAAGTAAGTGAAGAGAGAGTGGGACTTTATTGTTCACAAAGTGGGAAGAAATAAAAGCAAAGGAAGTGGAAATGGGAAACATGTAGAGAATATGGCAAAAATGGTGGAAATCAAGGAAGGATTAAAAGGAAAAGAAAGAGGGAAAAGGGGAGGATAGAGGCAAAAGGAGGAAGAAGGTAGTGCAAATTATACATTTTTGAAGCTTGTGAAATTCGAGTATGTAAACCTAATAGTTTTTACTTGGTGGTAATGAGGTATGATTTTTTATGAAGGTTCTTTTTAGTATTTTTATATGTAATGTAAGAGAAAAAGCTATTCTTGTATGAAATTCTAGAAATCATGTTAAAAAGCATTAGCTTGTAATTTCTACTATGTGAATGGAAATCTATTGCTCTACCTAGGACATTTAGAAGCTTGTGTTGCATTCATGAAGCCAAACATAGTAGATATTTTTTTTACTTTATGTGTGTTATTGGAGATAGGGTTTTAGTATATAGAACCATACAATAAAATGGGGTAATTCCTTGTTTGAACTAAAAACCCTACTATTTTTTAGTGAAGGGATAGCTAGCTATAACATTTTGACTTTCACTTGTGAGTCTAAACACCCATATGGGTTATTGTTGCTTTGTCTTATGGATTATGGTAGTAAATTCTTAAGATGTATGTAAATCTAGAAGACCAATGTTGAATATTTATTTGTTGATAGGCTAAATAGAGTTAGAATTAGTATGGGTTCATTACATGTATGCCATTCAACATTCATGCACATCATATATATGTGAGAGAGATAGTGATAAAGAGAGATAGAGATAAAGGGTAATATAGATAGATAGAATAAGCACAAACCATTTGCTATGAATATGCACAAAATATTTATATATTGATCTTGATAAGGTCATGAAGACATACATAATACATCATGAAAATATCATATACAGTGACATGAGGCCAACATTGTCTCTTAGACTACAAAATATCACCAATATATATTCATGAAAATAGTTATGAATGTGTCATAAAGATATAAAAGTGTTTATGTATGTGTAGCAAATGCTATTAATGAAACATTATGCCTCTCTTTGTTTGACTAGAAACTGAGCTTCGATCCCTTGAATTAGTTATTATCTTGCATTGTGTTGATTGTGTGTGCCCCTAACAATTATGCAACTCAACCTACACACACAAACATATTATAAAATTAGAGATTATACCAAAATTTATAAATAAAAAAAATATTGTTTTGAAATGATATTAAAATAATAAACACACTTACAACAAACTAATACTCAACATCATCAACAAAGGGTTGTCCTCAAAAGAGGATGCTTACAAAACAAAACCAAAATGTGTGTGTATCCATATATACATATATATACATGTATGCATACACATATACATATACATACATGTATATACGTATACATAAATATACATACACACACACATACATACATACATATGTGTGTGTATTTATGTATACGTATATATGTATACATATATATACATATAGAAAATAAGTGTATGTATATACATATATACATGCATATATACATATGTATGTATACATGAATGTGTCTACATATCTACATATACATATATACATATATACATATATACATATTTAGATATGTGCATGTGTATGTATACATATGTAGATATATTCACATATACATGAATATGTATGTATAGTACATGAGTAATTTTTTTAATGAAAACCATGTTTAGGAATGAAAATATCCAATCCATTATGCTTCTAAACTAAAGTTTGTAATGCTTATGGTTCTTTTGGCCTTATAGATTCTTGAATCATTTTATAATATAAAACCAAAATATAACCTACTTTGGCTCTAATAATTGTAAACCCTTTAGGAATTCTAAATTGTTGCATCTTGTCTTGATTTTCCCATCATTGTTATTCCTTTTGAAAATTTTACAAATTAGGCAAATAATCCTTGCACTTATATAGAGGGTCCTTATGTATGTTCTTAAAATTATTTAAGGTTAAATGACTTAATCTAAAATAAAGGCATATACGGATCTCTTGCAATTGTAACCTCTTTGCTAAAATACTTTGGAACTAATAGGACTCAATTGTGTTTTATGACATAGGTCTATATTACCACAATGATGTATGTATAGGTGTACATTTTAACTTGGTTAGCTTTCCTAGCAAGTTCTTCATTACAACAATCACTCCACCTTGTCACTCAATCAAGCCCACTAGAACATATATTGGAATTTAACCTCTTTCATACTAAAAGAAAAAGTAATCATTAATTATATTTAATTTACCATATAATTTGATCTAAGTAATGCATTTTATAAGATCTAATTGGTGTATTTATAAAAACTATTTTGTGTTTTGGGCATAGGTGGTCCTAGAAAATATGCATAAATAATAAGATAGACTATGGATTATCTTTTAAATATTGTTCACGGTTTTTCATGTCATATTTTTATAGGAGGTCCTCATAATTGGTATTCTTGTATGGTATTAGAGCCAAGCTAGGTGCATTTGACACCTATGTTTTGGCTCAAGGGAGTGTGTTGGAGAAATGATACACACCTAAGTCATAAAAAGACTCATCACAATGTGAGTCATTAGCTCAATAGTAGAGCATCCTAACACCAAATGGGAGGTCCTAAGTTTGAATACTAGTTAGTCCATAGAAATTTCTATAAAAGTCGATCACTAGTACATAAGAAGAAGAATAAGTGCCCTTATAATTTTTATTAATACCAACAAATTATCATTCCTCACATACATAGGAGAATCAATGATTTCAAGCTCGTCAACATGTATATGTACCTCAATCTCATGACCCTCATATAAAACCATTTTATTAGATTTATTTAGTGTAAAATATTTAAATTTCCATTAGGAGGAACAATTGAAGGATTGACCCCAATATTAACCCCCTCAACCTAATTTTTTTTTTATCAATCAAATCCTTAATCAATTATTCCTTAATCCCATAAAATGTTGAGTATAATTACAATTAACTCTACAATTTAATAACAAAATTCTTTCTCATTATATCTTTTGGGAATAACTTTAGATTTATCTAATGGCCTAATAGGAGAAGTGTAATCATGCAAGCACTAAGTAAATTTTGAAGCACATTTTACAAAGGAAAAAGTTGGAGGCTTTAGAGTCATAATTATATTAGAAACATTTATAATGTATAGTTTGTACAATGGTCATTTCCATTATTTTTTACTATCCTTTTGGAAATAATTTTTCTTTTTAAATTTACAAGGGTAGGATGATGTAGATGAAGCATTAGAAGATCCATAATTAAGTGTGGTAGCCTCTAACAACTTTAGTTCTTTACATTCATCTCACTTGCACATGCAAATGTTAAGAATGTATATACTTTGTCGATCCTTGTTTATAGTCAAAAAATCTAAAATAATAAACTTCAATCTAACATTCCTAATATTTGCATTGGCCAATTTCAATATTAAAAAATAGACCCAAATGGAAGATAATACTATTAAATTTCATGGGAAGAACTTAGCCAATAACTTATCATCATACACAAAATCCAAATATGTAGCACTAAAAACCTTGAATGTGTCATGGGATCTCCTTTAACATTGTGCATCTCAAATCTAGGATCCAAAAATCCAACAAAAAATGGATATGTAAAATTTTTAATAGAAATTGAATTGTGTTTGATTTTTATATGTACATGTCTTTTTTTGTTTCCATTAGGTAAGGAATCAACATTACTTTTCATCTCAACAAGCCCTTAAACATTAATGTCAAGGGTAGATAGAGGCACACTAGGATTAAGGACATGAATGAAAGTGGCAAGATGAGAAATCGAAAGTGGTGTATAAATTTGTCGTGACATAATAAATGAGTGTGGAGTGACAAAGACTTGCGTAGGAATATCACAGTGAGGGGAACATGGGAAGTGTAAACAAAACTAATGAGAACTAATGTGGAGACAAGAGAACTATGTGCATAATAATAAGTAAGCATGAGATGAGATCTAGGAAAAAAGAGAGGATAAATTTGGGGAGATTTGGTGGAAGGAGAAATAAACCGCATAAGATAGATAGGAGTAAAACAATAAGGAGGAATACATGAAGAAGAAGCTTGGGATGGAGGGAAAATGGCACATCACTCAAAGGGATTGTTGAGCTTATCCTTTACCTATTTAACTTTAAGTACTTTCTTTCCACATGGCTTATTAATCAACATAGTATATGAAGGAGATCAATGTGCTTATCCTTTTACCTACTTCATCTCTTTGTGTTCCGTGTTGTTTTTAATGTTTTTAATTAGAGTGCAGATGATGTTAATATACATTTAATGATGCATTTTTTATGTTCTATAATTTTGATGTTCTCATATATAATTGTGCCCATTTATGTTAACAACTATTAGATTAAATATTTTTTATCCCCAATTATTTTCAAATGATTTTATACTCTAATCTTTGTATTCTTATTCTTTCTTTCATCGTTTCATTTAAAATTTGAACCATTTAAGGATGTTATGTTATAGATTAAAGTTGTCTTCCAATTCTTTTTAAATCAAGTTAATAGTATGAAAATATTATTGATGAGTAGATGAATTAAATTACAAGTTCTATTTTAGATTTGTATTCTTTTTATCTAGATATATTATTTACCAAAGTCTTATTGTTTTTTTAGGTGTACTGTATATATAACATGGAAAATGTAGATCATGTTTCACCTGTGCTAGAATCTTTGTTTGCAAATACTAGTAATGAGATAAAAAAATTAAGAGATTCATTAGCACAAGGTGCAAACCTAGGGATATATAGTGAACCATGCATGTTAATATTGCATAGTCTAGAAAAACTAAAAAATGAACTTGAGAGGACTAGTGCATATTCCCCAGACAGAGTGACTGCTATTCTTTCCCGCATGCGGGAAGAAGTACATGGTGATGTTCCCCTTAAACAAATACAAGATAGTGTCACCAAAGAAATGATAAAAGCCACTTGTTTCCCATTTTATCAAAATGTGTGTAAGGTTAGGGGATACTAGGTCACTAGATGTGTTGATCATGCTATGGCCTCATTGATCTACCCACTATTTCTAGCAGCACATGGTATATACCCAAACAATGACCAGATTCCATTTGTATTTTATTCAGCAGTTGTATGCTGAGGTCCATTTGGGCCCCAAAGTTAACTACCTAGACATTCCACCATATGTTGGTCAGGGGCGTGGTAGGATTGCTGATAGGCCCACCTATCGTCGAGCAGATAGACCACCCCCAATGTTTAGGGTATTAGTTGGTGATAGGTCTCCTGCTCTCACCCTAGTTCTAGCCCCCATAGCAGATGAGGTTGTTGTTGCTTCCCAAAAGGAAGCAATTGACACTGTAGGTGACATTGCGGCTGCCACCACTAGGATATCTGATGATCGTGTAGGTCAGTATTTGATATCTAGACATTCCCCGGGATCCACACCATTTTCATACTGCTGGACCACCATGGATCCTTCTTTTAATCGAATGGGCATCCCTACTCCTACACAGCCTTGATGCACTTACAGTGAGATATGGCACGATGACTCTACATTGTTTGGCTAAGGACCTGTTGGAGGCATATGCCCACATTGCACTCCATAAATGGGATCGTATAGAGCATGTTAGAGATCATTTGAGACATATAGGTCATTCGGGCCTGTGGATCCCACCACTCTCAAATTTAATTAATTAGTTCTGACTTAATCCACCTACAGCTCATACTGTGAGCCCAAGGACATGGGTTTTAATCGATATGTTTGATTGGTTCCGTTCATCATCAATCGTGCCATCTCACTCTCATAGTCCCTCTACATTCATCATTTTGGCACTACATGGGATAGGAATGCTGGATGCAGATATTGATTTTGCCTACTTGATCATTTGGTGCATATGGTGGAGGCAACTGTTTTAGAGGACTTAGGTCATCTGATATCAGATGATGTGCATGTTTCAATTCTTTTTTCATTATTTTCTAAATTTCTTTTAACTAGATATTCATGTAAGTTGATATATATGTGTATATAGATTTTATAGGTGGACATACCTCATATCACTCCTAGCCTTGGTCCTTTCAGATCAGGTGCATGATCGGGATGTGACTCGTGGATGAATCCGCTATCTCAGGGACATGTGAGTTTTCATAAGTAAAAATATATATTTATGTATGCATAGATAAACATGTTGTAGATTGATATTTAAAAATACAGTTCATTTAAAATAACTTTCTATAAAATTTATTTAATAAAAAATTATATGCATTTAATTACATCTTGTACACAATTTTATTTTGCAGTATTCAAAGACATCCCATCGTAGAGCAGGACTGGGTTTCATTCAGATGGCCATTTGTCTAGGAGTAGACATTCTTATTAGGCCATGCATTCTAGATTTATGATCTTTATCATGTGTATTTGATTATATATGATGATCTTTAAAATAGTATTTGATATTTGATGATCTCTTACACTTGCTTATATGATCTAGACATACATTTGCTTGTTTTTTGATCTTTAGTATTCGACATTAGATGATCTTTAATTTACATTTTGCTTTTATGATTTATGTACATATATTTTCTTATATGATATATACATATATTTGTCGCTTTGCTTATAATATGTGTTATGTTTATATTCTTTTACATATATGTACATGTGTTTGCTTATGGTTTAAACATGTTTACACATAATATATGTATGTGATTGCTTTAAATATTCAATATACATACATGTTTTCTTTTTTTATGACCTCTTACAACTTGCATTTCCTTATATTCAATATACATTTGATCTCTAGTACAATTTTAGGGAAAATCAATGCCATTTTATAATTAAGTTCATTCATGTTGATCATAATAAATATTTTTAAAAAAATGACTTAAGCAACATGAACCATTGAGTTGAGAACAAGATATAATCTTTTGACAAGTAACTTGAAATTCAATTCAAATTATATCGAGCTATTATACGTTTCTTACAAGTAACTTGAAATTCAATTCAAATGTTTAATTAAGAAAATTTAATTCAAATTATACGGTCTTTATTATACATTTTCGACAACTAACTTGAAATTCAATTCAAATATAATTAAGAAAATTCAATTCAAATTATACCTCTAATATTTGTACATTTTTTGACACTTTACCAAAATTCTAAAATTACTAGATATGTTGTGCATACCTATGAATTAAATAACAACAAACTCTACAATGAAATAACTTGTTTGTTTAGTACTTGATTCATTTAAACTAGAGGATCCAGTTATTCCATGTACACTTGAATAATTTTGATTCACTTGGATCACAGATTTTGGAGAAGTTTTTGCACATTTATCAAGGAGGCAAATATTGGAGCTAGACAACTTTTCATTTTTATCAATCAAGAAAAATTTTGGAGGATAATTTAACTAAGTTGGTAGAGGACTTGTTTAGAGTCATATTTAAGTTGAAGAAGAAAATGGGGCAACAAAGGAAAAGAAAAAATGCATCTCAACGAAAATTGTCAAAAGAAGAAGAACAAAAGAGGCATGATCAAAACTTAGAAAATTATCATAGAAAGAAACAAGGTGCATGCTTGTTTATTCTCTCTCTCACTCTCAAGTGTGTGTTTAGTACTCTTACCTTGAAGGTTTCTAACCATCATTGCACTTAAATGACTATAAATACTTTTAAATATCCTCAAGTCATCTTGGTCATTCAAGTTGCAATGTTTATATGTTCCTTGACTCCAATTCCTTAAGCCAATTCTTTTTGTTTCAATCTTTATAGTGTTTTGTGTCTTTCATTTTTTATTTTCATCACTTCAATGTTCTCAAATTATTTTTATGTTTTATGCTCTAGGGATTCCTCAAGCAGTAGTCGAGCCAAATCTAGATATTGAATCAAATGAATCTGTTGACGAACAGATGGACCTTGAAGTTAGGGAGGAGACCCAAGTTCAGACAATGCTTGTTGGAGAGGGGTCAAGATCACTTCCTTCTACTGGTATGAATGAGCATATAAAAATTGCACAAACTTCTCTCACTTATAGCTCATCATGTTTTATCAATTTGTTTGCTTGCATACATAAACTTCACTTATATATTTAATATCATCTCTTTACTTTTGTTTGCAAAATATTTTGTGACACATGTGTAGGAAGGGGCTCAACAAGGTGAAGTTTTCATGCCTTCAAGTCGAGCCAAATGTAGACATTGGATCAAATGAACTACCAAGAATGCATCGCCCTTGAAGATAGGAGGAGGTACAAGTTGAAAACAATGCATGCTGAGAGGAGTCGATCACTGTGACCTGCATGGATGGAGCATATAAAACTAGTTGAGAAGGTGGGTAAAACAAATTTCATAGAAATTTAGATCACATTTGAAATGGATATGGAGAAACTCAAATATTATGCCAACCAAATTTCTTTATAATAAGAGAAAGAGGTCAATGACTAAATCAGAAATGGAATGGACTTCAATCATCATCAATCATCTTGATACACTTGAAAACCCAATTGTTATCACGTTTACTTCTTCATGATGAGCTCGAAGAGTCATTACAATTGTTGGGTGTGCATTCATCATCAAATAAGAAGAAACACATGGGATTACAAACGGATATTGTTCAAAATGTTAAAAAGGGCTTAGATTCCATTGGGAAAGGATCTCGAACTATGGATAAGGCCACTACAAGAAGGATGATGTTGACATCTATTGTACATCAAGATATAGCAAGAAAAAGAAAAATGTCAACACTTTCAACTGAAATTGGTTGTAGTAGAACCACATTGATAAAATATGAGAAAAAGAGAGTTTTTGGATGAGAGTTTAGAAGGAAATTGGGCAATTATGTGTAGAGCCCCCCATTCTGACAGGATTGAAGATGTTGTTAGGAACTTGGTCGCATGTTTTTGGCATGATCAGACTCGCCCATCATCAAATACTAGAGATGTTGTGAGATACGTGATTGACCTATGAAAATCATATGAAATTACTACTAGACATAAATAATAATTTGAGATGTATATGAACTTTGTAATGCATATCCTCATATAAATATTGGGCAAACAATGTTTCAAAGGTTAAAGCCATATTATGTGAAGATAAACATTTTTTTTGAAACTTGTTGTTGTCGTTATCATATTGAATTTGATCTCTACTATCAGGTGTTTTGAAATATGAGAGAAGAAAGATGTGGGTTTCAAAATGCATCTCCTAAACAAAAAGTTTGTTCATAAAGTCTATATTATGTGATCATAAAAATGGACCTCAAATAAATTGCATAAAAAGGAATTTAGGAGACGTGTTCTTGGCTAAATTCCCCTTCAAGAATTGAGGATACTGACCTATCAAAGACAGTAAATTGCAAGAGGTAAGTACTATTTTTAGAGAGTTTATTTATTTCAATTCTCATAGATCAAGTTATTTGGATTCTCTTTGATGTAATGTTTCATTGATCAAGTGTGGTTTATTAGTTATTCACATATTTTACCGACACAGGTACAAGTATGTAAAGTTGCAAACAAATTTTGGGAAAGAATCCACAAGGTTGATCTATGTAGAAGAGGAGATTCCCATTGGAAAATTTATGGAAGATTTTCAAAATTTGATACGACCATACATACATCATTCATTTTTGCTAAGTGGCAAGCACAACAATTCCAAACATTGAGAGATACTTTCCCATGTGGAATAGTTCTATCAGTAGTTGAATTTGTAGAAAATTACTCCTTTGTACATCAAAAAGGAGATTCAACTGCAGTATTTACTTTCGAAAGCAAGATCACTATTATGTCTATGTGTGTTACTCCACATGCACAATCGTAATTGATGGTGCTTGATGCATGAAGAACGAAACATTAAAAAGAATATCACTTTTATATTAGTGATGATAAAGAGCATGACACACTTTTTGTCCAACATTGTTTTACAATATTTTTTGAGAATTTGAGAAGCAGGGGTGTAAAATTTGAAAAGCATTTTGTATGGTCAGATGGATGTGCTGCACAATTCAAATCTTCACGACCATTCTATGCACTTTGTAGATATCATAAAATCTACAAAATACCACATGTTTGGAGTTTTTTTGAGAGTGGGCATGGAAAGGGTGAGCATGATGGAGCAGGAGCTTGCATCAAACGAGCTTTATGAAAGCATCAAATGAGTTATCTAGAAGATCATCTAGACAATGCACATGATGTTGTTGAATGGTGCAAGAAACACTTTTCATCAAATGTGGTCGGCACATCTTCAAGAACAAACCGACACATTCCACATAGAGTGTTTTGGGAGATATTAGGTATGTATAAATTGTACATTAAATCAAAAATTTGAATTTATTTAAATTTAAAATATATATACATATTTGTTCACATAAGGTTTTTGTTGTACATATGTATCTAGGTGTGGATAGAAGATCGATGCATGGATGCAAGAGGGTAGAAAAAACAAGATCTTTGCATTGTGTTAGGAGTTTAGATAGTCGCCATGGATGGATATTAGACATAAGGGATTACTCTTGTTTTTGCACTGAGTGCATTGAGGGAAACTCTGATTATGCATGCAACAATCAAGAACTTGGATATGTTGCTAAATGGGATACAATGCCACTACATGTTTCAGAAACATATGATGAAGACGAGGAAGAAAGATTTGAAGACATTCCTTTGATTTCAATTAATTATGACCATATTTCAGGATTGGTTAGAAAAGGTACACGTGTAAGTTTTTAATTTAAGTTTTATTATATATATCTAGTTAACGATCTTTAGAGACAAATTTATAATTTTTTTAGATTTTTTGTGTAAATTTGGTGTATAGGAGATGTTTTTGCAGTCATAGCAGAGCCTGAAAACATTGAAGGTGTTAGCTATTATTTATTGCGTTGCACATAAGAGAGGAATAAGCTAACATAACCTAAAACAAGTGAT
>VDFB02155039.1:0-15354 GCA_007258455.2 Sequoia sempervirens | reverse complement strand
AAATATAATTTTGAATTTTGAAAATACACTAAATGAAGCAAATAAAACTAGAATCAATGAATTTGATGAATTTATTTTTCAAAAGCTCAAAAATAAATGTAACAGTAGAAAACAAAAGTGTAAAATAGATATTTCAAATCCCAAAAAATGCAGTTTCAAATTTGACTAGGGGACTCATTCACTAGTAAGCGAAAATGAGTCTTGGATGGGGATTTTTGCAATGGTTTTATTGATTTCTTAGTGATTTTTAGTGAGTTTCAAATGCCAAAAATTTAAGGTCTATCTTGATCAGGTACTCATTCACTAGTAGGGGCGAATTGGTCCCAGATCAACATTTTAAAGAGGTGAAAACAACAATTTTTAAGTTGTTTTATGTGATTTTTGTGATAGCTTCAAACTATAACTCTTATGAAAAAAAATTCAAGAGTTTTATGACCTAATGCAAGTGAAATTATGGATAAATGATGACCTATATAAAACCTTTTGAAATATTTTTTTTTTAATTTTCAAATGCAAATTTATATGATCTAAATGATATGTAGAGTGACTAATTTATTTTAGTATTTTTCACATTTAAAGAATGCAAATGCAATTCTAAAACCCTAGATGAGATGTAAACTTTATATGCGAAGTAAGAAACCCTAAATGAGATCTAATTCAATGTAAATGAGATGCAAATGAATGCAAGATCTAACCTAGGATACAATGAAAGACTCCAAGATAAAAAGTTACAATGTTCAATGAGTTAGGTTCACCATTATGTTTCATAGTGTAAGAGAGGGGGACCAACCATGTCAGGGCCCTAGGTCATGGAGAGCCAAGAATGGAGGAATTCTCTAAATTACCTCACTCTAAAGGATGTCTTGGGGTGAGGATCAAGAATGAAGAGCACTATGTAGTACTTTTGTCACTCTACATACCTGAACTTTAGGTTTAGGCTATGCAAGCTAGTTTTTGGAGTTTTTACTGTGCCTTAGACAACTCTCTATCTAAGGACGACAACATGGTTCTTGGATGATAGCGTGGCACGTTGGTGTCACTCTAGCACGCTAGTGGTCATACATCTAGAAAACATGAAGTACAGGAAAAACTACCTAAAATCTTACTAATAGGCTAGCTAGTTGATTTTCATGGGAAGAACATAATGAGAAATAAAACCAAAAAAATGAGATGATAAGGCAAGTAAATAAAAGATAGGGTGACAAATATTATCTCACAAAAGCACTTGTTCATCAGCTAGCTCCATGCACATGTTCACCTACACACAAGCAAGAGACGAAAATTGTTGGGGCTAGATAGGGGCCTGCCTCAGACATACCTCTGTTTTGGTGTTTCCACCTCCATCAATAGCCAAAAATAAATGGAGTAGAATATGTGATAAAGAAATTGGGAAGAAATATTTCAATGAGCACTACAAAACAATACTATGCTACTCTATCAAATAGCAAAGGAGAGGAGTGAATCATTGCCACCTCCACCTAAAATCTCACTAGCCAATGGAGGGAGAATGCAAGGTATGGACTTGGAAAAGTCACCAAATCCATAGAGGTGATGAAGGGAGGTCTCAAAAGACTCCAATCCCACAATTTCTATGCCTACCTCACACTTACAATGTGGAGTTGATGGAGTGTCAATGCTTCTTCAATTCTCAAAGATGGAGTGCTAGAATGTTGGAGTGAATGATAATTTTCTTAAAAGATGGAATGTGAATGTCTAGAGGATGGAATGAATGAATGGAAAATTTATTTTGTAGGTGGGATGAGAAGAATCTATCATTTTCGAGTTGGTTGGTCGAAGAAGGATGTTACAACTTGACCCCAATTAGGTTCGTAACACCTCTATTGACATCAGATGTAGGAATCCATCAGGGATGATAGCATGCCATGTGGAAATATACATTCCACGTGTGAATCCCTGACAAATATTCCCCCATCGACACACAAAATAAATGCCAAGTGGATGGAAGGAAGGTGGGTGATGTGGAAATTTTCCTTAAGATTTGATTTTCTAAGGTGATGGTATGTGAAAGGGGAATTGGATTAAGGGGTGAAAATTCACTCCTATACATTTTTCTCCCACTTTATTGAGCATGAAAATTGATGAGTGTTTGGTAAAGTAGATCGAAGGGTTAGAAATGTATTCTTGAACCATCGAGGAAGTAGACCATGATCTGGCGAACTCAAAAGTGTAGGACAAGAAAATAATTCCATAGGTACTCTCTTGTGAGAGTTTAGAACAAAAGGACTCTATAGCCCTATTGATTTATGAAACTACACAAAGTACCCGAAGTCCTTCAGACCAACGATGGACAAATCCCATAGCATGTAAGTGTCTTACAAGCCCACAGACCTACAAGAAGGAAGCCCAGTGTAAGATGTAAGTGCCTCATAGGCCTATACCTACAAGAAAGTAACCTCCAAGTTCTTTGTAATGAAGGAAGCCCAATGTAAGTGGACTCTGTAGAGTTGGACTGGAAAGCGGCTTCATAGGTACACCTACAAAGCAACATGTTAATTCACAGATAGAAAATGTTAGAAAGAAAAGCAGTCACATAGGAAAAAAAGTAGACAGTCACAAAGAAAGTCAATGAATTGAAAGGATTTCAAAGGGGTCCTTTGGGAACCCTCCAAAAGAAGAGGGGCCCACTCAAGTGACACACTATTTGAAAGTGCAAAAGAGACATTTTTTTCTTAAATCAATTCATTATCAAGGAATCATTTCAAAATATGTTCACTTCATCAAGGAATTCAAACAGAAGAAAATTCCCCCTGGCGAGGGGAAGGTCAAGGCTCCTACCATAGGAAAATCTACTCCCCCCTTGGAGGAAAATTCTCAAGTTCTTTCTTTGCGAACCCATGATGAAGGAAACATGTTCTGCTAGGGTTCCAAGTCGAGAATGCAATTTTCAAAAAATCTTGCAAGTATTTTCAAGAAAATATTCATTGACAATGAATGTGTTTTTTGAAAATTGAAACATTGTGAAACCGACATTGTCACACATATGAGGGAAAACTCAAGAAAATAAGAGAGAAAGATAAAAGAGCAAAAGAGAAATAGCAACATAATGAACAAGAGACACATGGGTGATTTGATATTTCAAGACTAGAGCTACTCATAAATATATAAGTATAGTAATAGTATATAGATGAACTATCATCAACCCCCTAATATATTAGACCATGTGAAGAATGCATGAGAAGACAAAATAAAAATAAAAAATTGAATGAACATAGAAGGAAAGCCTAAATTCCCCCAACACTTTGCATCATTCCCAATTTCCCAAAAATGAAAGCACATAATGAAGGAATAATGATGATACAAATATAAGAAGGTTTACAACACATAACACTCATGTATCCAAGCACCAATAAGGGTGACGAGGGTCATCTAGGAACATATAACACATGAATAGGGGAACACATCACAACAAACACAACTATTCTAAAGATAAAGAAGAGTCCTCCCCCTAACACTCATTGACCAAGAGGTCATCTAATTTCCATTCTAGATCATTATAGGGGGGAGGAAGATGAGACTAAAGTGGTGGAATATTAAGGGGAGGTGCTTTTGACCCTTCTGCAACAAGGGATAAGGAAGACGGCTTCACAAGGTCCTCTCCACTAAGCTCTTATGGAGCGATCGTCAATGACTTTGTGAAGATCACTAATAGGGTTGGGACCTCATATAGAGTTTAAAATTCACTTCATGGGAGTGCCATGTCATACCTCAATGGACGGGGAGGATAACACCCAAGATTCAATGATTGGCTCACTGAATGACTTGAGAGTAGTGACAAAATTAGGGGAAGTTGGAACTTGCTTTATCACTAGGATTAAACAAGCTAGTATAGTACCACCCTTTGAAGATAGTGAGCTCCTCTTATGCCCTCCATTGCTAGAAGGGATAACCTCTTCTTCTTTACTCATCGGGAGATGTGAACTCCCCACAGAAGAGGCAAGAGGTGCAAAGGAGGAGGAGAAAACCATGGAGGAAACCACCGAGGTATTCAGCATGTCCACAGGTTTAGGGAATGGTAGGATGTCCAAAAAGGACATCAATAGGGGCAGCTCAACCTAAGGAGCAATAAAAACATGCAACTTTTTAGGGTTGAGTACACTCATACTTGTAGTGGGAGATGAAAACAAAACCAAATTCGATTGAATGAAAGAAGAGTGGAGGAGGGAGGAGGATGCATCAGGAGGCCCTAAGTAGGGGAAACCATCTCCTCCTTTCTCTGCAAAGCAGTCTGCTTAGCCACAAGAGCCTTTTGCCAGTGCTTGTTCTCACATGCAAGGTGATTTCTATGACTCTTTGAGCTAGAAGTTGGGAGCTATGAAGGGACAAGAGGCTCTTGCTCGGCCATAGGGTTGTCCATCACAACTTTCTTTGGTTGAGGGACAAACTCCTAAAGGGGAGGATGCAAAGGCTTAGGAACAATGGGGGGATTTGGCTCTAGTTCCTCAGCGGTGGGCCTCTTCCCATTCACCACTTTAGGAGTAGGAGAAATGGGAGGTCGTGGAGGTCGAGACATAGATGATTCCTCACAAGGACCCTTCCTTCTACCATACAAGTAGGTCCATGGTATAGGAGGCGTGGTAGGAAGGTCTAATATCCTAATCTTAGCTTTACGCCAACTAGGCACCATTAGAATTCTCATATAAAAGCTAGGAGTATTCATCAAAAACTTTTATTTAGAAAGAGGGGAAAAAGAGGCACCTTGAAGAAAGGTAGGCCTCTCCTTTTTTTGTCTAGAAGAGGAGGTAGCTTACTGTTGCACTACTGAAAGGTTAAATTTTGGTTGGCCTTTTCCCCCAGTCTTGTACTTCAAATAGTTTTGGTAAAGTAGGTTTTTTCTTAGGGGAAGTAGATTGACCAAGGTGGGCCAAAAATGATCCAATCATTCACCCCCATGGGACACCAATGATTGGTATCAAGTGCCATGCACAATGTGCACAACACCTTTGTGGGAAAATTCCAAACACTTATGAATAACAGAAGTGATTCTATCCATGGAAGCTAGCCAAGGTATGCCTAGCTTCACCTTGAACAAATAAAATTCTAGGATAACATCAAAAGTTGTGTTCATGGCCCTAGGTCCTAATAAGATGAAAAGAGTTATTGAGCCATATAGCTTGAGAGAGAGGACATTGTGCATACAAATGGTAGATTTTGTGTCTTCATACTCCTCCCTTTGTAATGAATTGAGCCATAATGTCTCCTCTTTGATAACATTCACTTAGCTCACAGGGTCGACTAAGACCCTCATCATAATGTTCCCATTAAGGAAAGCGAGAATGTAAAGGGGAGAGGGCTTGTTGTTCAAGGGCATATCCTGTAAGGTGAATGTCATGTCTAATGAACTAGTCACAAGTTGCATGAAAGGAGTAATTGTGATCATGTTAACATATTCTAAGGGATGAGTGGTAGAATCAGAGGGATCAATAATTAAGTTAGCAAAATGTGATGGAAACAGGTCAGTGTATATCTACAACTCACCATTTTCTTTTTCCATTACTTTATTTGCATTTTTTTACTCCCATTGAGATGAATAGTACCATCCTCGATGCAGCCTTGTATCTCATGATGTAGGTGCATACAACATTCAATATCATGTCTATTAACTCAATGGTACTAACAAAAGGCATTTGCATCATACCAATTAGGGTAAGGTTCCTTGAGAGGTCAAGGATTCTCTAAGGTTATGATCTTATCTTTCAACAACTTCTCCAATATGAAAGAATAATATTTTGCTAACTTTGTGAACTTTATGTTGCCTCTAAGGCCATTATCATTCATTTTGGCTACTATATTTGCAATAGCCTTACCTTTTCCTGAGATTGATACAATAGATATTCCTTCTAAACAAGAGCACAAGGAAGATCCCCCAAGTTGAACTACCATTTGCTGATATTCTTGTAATGTCACACACAAATGTGTGAAAGAGGGGTATTTCATAAGGGAAAAATTTTCCTACGATGGTCTCTATAGGTTCCCTATGAACACCTTCTGCACATTGGAATCAGGCAGTGGGTATGAGATATATGAAAAGAGTGGTTGCTACCATGCTATGAAGTCAATTATCTTCTAATCATCCCCTTGCTTGCATTGGATGAGATCCAAAAAGGTCATCTTCAGTCCAATGTTGGCTTGGAATTGTTATAGAAACTTATTTACAAGATGATCAAATGAGAAGATAGAGTTGTAAGGCAAGGAATACTACCACTCGAGTGATGTATCCTCAAGAGATCAAGCAAATAATTTTTCCATCAACACTTCATGATGGAAGAAGTCTATACATATGGTAATAAAGGAAGACACATGTATTTGTGGGTCCCCTTTGCCTCCATATTTCTCAAATTTGGGAATCTCCATCCCTTGTGGGAAGGGAGTACTTAATATTGTTACCGAAAATGGGCTATGTTGAAAAAAAGGTTGAAAGATAGGCTAAGTCAAGGTCTAGGAGAGACTCACCAGCTAGTTTTGTATATGACCCATATTTTGAAGCGGGGCATTCAAAACAAGGTTAGTGGATTAAAAAGGACCAGTGGAACCCCTAGAGCCACCACCACTAGAACCACCTTTGGAGTTGGCTTTGGGGCCATCGTTGTGACCTCCTCCAGAGCCTTCACCATCAGAGCCACCTCCATGGCCTCTACCAAAGCCATGTCCACTAATTCCACCTCTTCTACTAGAACCACCATCACTCATTCCACTAGTGCCTCCAACACTGGGGGCAGTAGGAGGGGTGAAAAAAAAAATGGGTGTTTTAGTCGCCTTGATAGTGGGGGGCTTTTGAGAAGTAGAACAAACACTGATTGAGGGGCCTATTTTGGCCATGCATATAGATGTTCTAGTCATGGAAATTTCTATTTTTATTTCATAGGTATTGACCACTTCCCCTTGGGTAGTACCCAATCTAGTCTTATACGAAGGGACATAAGCTTCATTTAGATCGGTAAGACCGTGTAAGAATTATATTCCTATCTGATCCATTCCTAACAAATTTCTCACTTCGCTAGTAAGCCTAGTGGCTTTTTCCATGTTTGGTGCTTTCTAAAAATTATTCATAAGGTCTCCCAATCTATTATCCAATGCAAAAAGGTTTTTCATAGGGACACACAAAACCTCATCCTCGTCCACGGACGAAGCCGTAGGGGATGCTGGGGGAGTAGGAAACTGAGTGGTATTTTCTACAAAACCCATCTTGTTTGTGAAACCTGTAGGAAAAATAGTGGTAAACTCATTAGCTAAACTAGTGGAGAAACTGGACGCAAAACTAGAAGTGACCTTCATTTTCTCCATCGGTAAGTGTCACATGCTTCTTCTAACAACGTACTCATAATTCATAAACTAGGTTGTGATGCTCATAAACCCTCACAACACTCAAGGTTACAACAATCTAAAAACACGAGGGAAAAGCATCAATATAGACAAATGGGTAGATTTTATTCATGCCAGGTTCACCAAAAATGTAAGAGAAGGGGACCAACCATGTCAGACCCCTATGTCACAGAGAGCCAAGAGCGTAGAGCTACCCTAATTTATCTCACTCTAAATGATTTCTTAGAGTGAGGATCAAGAATGAAGAGTGCTATGTAGTACTTCTATCACTCTATAGGCCTGAACTTGAGGTTTAGGCTAGGCGAGCTGGTTTTTGGAGTCAGTACTACACCTTAGATAGCTCTTTGTTCAAGGATGATAGCATGGTTCTAGTACAATGGCACAGTGCATTGAAATCTCTTTGGTACACTAGCATCTATCTAGCTAGAAAACATGAAGTATAGTAAAAACTACCTAAAAATTTACTGACAGCCTAGCTAGTTGATTTGGTAGACACAAAAAATGGATGCTCACCTTGTCTACAAACTGGAATAAAGGAAAGAGATCTAATTTCACAATGTTCTAATTCAAGAATACCTTAGAGATCTCAAACAAATGAAGGATGTGAGAGACTTGACTAAAAGATATCCTTGGAGATGACTAAGACAAGATAGGGGTTCACCACCAAGTGTAAAATTGGAAAACATGAAATGTTGGAAAACACATTGTGATATGAAAACTAATTCTAAATGATCTAGAAATGCAAACAAAACTAAACAGAAAGCTAGGAAACATATAGTGTGCACCTATAAACTTGTTGAAGATGGAACGGGTTTCTAAAATCCTAAAAATTTCAATTTTTAGGCTTGGTGAGATTTATTTGCCATTCTAGGCAAATCAACCCCGGTTCTAGAAAATTGCATGGAAGCCTGTTTTAGCCAAATGGGTATCCAAATCCACAAATAACTCTAAAAAATAGGTAGAGTGGGACATATTTACCACTAATGGAAAATGAGTCCACTTTAACTTTTTTGGAAACTTAGAAGTGGAATCTTTAGCTCTTGATCTACTCTTTTTTTCCTCTAGGTGTCCAGATCTGAAACCTTAATTTTTTAGACTGTATGTGACTTTTTGTGAATATTTTGACCTTGATAAGAGGGATATGACTTCAAAATGTTTAAAACATATTCTTTAATGTTCTTCAAGCCTTGAAAGCACCAAGATCTATAATCGCACAAAGAAAGAGAGAAAAATTGTTGATAGAGAATAGGGGTTTGCCAAGTGGTCAAACCCCCTTTAGGTAATTAAACCAAAATGATGAAATAATGGAAGATGAAAATGAATATGAAATAGTGCAATTAGAACCTTTCCATCATGATAGATCTTGAATTTCTACAACAATGGATGAAGAATCTTTCAATGGAATGCCTCAGAAATGATCTTGAATGCTATCATGATGACCTTGTGAACACTTGAATGCTTAACCTTAGCTTGCTTGAGTTGAAAACATGAATAACTTATGAAACAATGATTTGAGGGCTGGTTTACATAGGAAAGGAACTCAAATGGTTGTTAATTTGATCCCCAAGGTTGACATTGAAGAAAATTAAACTTAAAACATAGTTTTCCCCACTCAAACTCTGAAAATAGTTCCAATGGGACTCATTTACCATCCTGGGTGAATGAGTTCCACCTAGATGGGACTCATTCACCCAAAGTGGAGAATGGGTCTCATAGGGGCCATTTTTCTAGCTAAAATTTTAGGGAATGCATAAATTAAGTTCATCTATTGATCTAGTTAGGTTTTTGATCAAAATGGGCCTTGGGATGCACAATATGGGGTCATAGGGGCATATTAATGATGATATAAAGGGCGATTAGGGCTAGGGACACAAAGTTCAATGTGAAAGTGTGGTTAAATACACTCTACAACATTAAAATGAGGTCCACATATCCTAGAAAGACACAAGATCCAATCTGAATGTGTAAGACACATTACAACAGTTAATTAAAACCAAGTTTAATTTACAAGCCTTCTAGATTAATGTGAGAATATATTGAATTAAGGGGAAAATAGGTACATTAGACTTAAATTCTTAATGAAAGTCTATAGAAGTGTGAAAGTAATTTACAACGCTTTACCACACCTTTACAAGACATGCATTTTATTCAGTTTGCAAGGGTCCAAGACCTAATGTGGATGTGTAAAACACCTCACAACACTAGATCAAGGTGATGTTAAGTCCAATTTATCATTTTGTATTCCTGAATCAAGGAAGGTGCATTTTTTTCTACGCTACATTTAGCCCCCACTTTAATAAGAGGATGAACTTACTTCAAACTCACACTAAAGTAGAAATTCGAGAGGGGTCCAATCGTACTAATGCAAACGGTCTAGGATAATAATTATGGAGGTAGTCAACCCCGAGGATCCAAGATCCTAAGTCAAACCGATATAATCTAAAATGTACATACACAAGGTGAATGGTTTGTAGAAAAATGAGATACATGATCATGCAATGGAAATAACTAGAAGGAAGAGAAGAATAAATGAGAAAAAATAAAATAAAATGGTAGATCAAGCTTTGACCATTTGTCCAACATGTTGTGGATAAGATCTAAGCTATTTTTCCAAAAATACACACTCACTTTGAGGCGATGGAACTCTTGGTTGTCCACTAGGTGAGAATTCCTAAAAGGTGAGAAACATACACTCATGGATGGTATGTAGTTAGACACATGCAAGTGGCTATGGGGAAATTCATGCCTCAGATTCAGCTTCCCGCTCAACCATACCAAAGTTATACCTCCTAATAACTTTAATAAGGCACCACAATGTAGTTCTTTTGTAAATGCTTTTGAATGTCATGTAAAATTTTTGTTGAAGGGTATTTTTCTTTGTTCATGTAAGGTCTCTTCTTAGGGAACATTAGGCCTAATGTCTCCAAGAGAGGACAAGTCAAAGTGACAAATCACTACCCATGGGAGGCCTCATTTGCAACATGCCATGTCAAAAGATCATATACTTTTAGACAACATCAAAACCAATGAAACTAACAAGAAGAGGACATATCACAAAAAGAAAAATCATGCCATGAAACTTTTTCCAAAAGATGTCATCTATGTATGCCCTCACTTTAAAGTGGTTGCTACACCATAACTATGAGAAATTGCTTTAAAGTAGGTAATGACAAATGCTAACAAGACATGAGAGCCAACCTAGAAATCCCTATGCTAAGTCATATGTTTCTAAATTGAGCTGCATCATAGAGAAGTACATCACATGTGAGTCAACTTAAGCAATTTCTTCCACATCCCAAGCTTTCTTTTATATGTTCATAAAAGGTTAATTACTAGCCAAAAGAGACAACAAGTGACATACGAGGATAATGCTACTTAACCCCTTGCCCCCACTTAGTGATGGAAAGGATGAGCTAAATAGGATGAAAGTAAGTATTAGGTAGAGGAATTAGGTGCTACAACACAAGGAAGAGCACCACACTCCTTAAGATGTTTAATTTTTTTGTGTAAAGATTTAAATGAAAATGGAGATAAGGGAGGTAACCCTAAATATTTCTTGAAAGAGTATGAGATGTTGGTTTTCTTTGTGTGTTCATTGTATCCATGTGTAGGAGGGAGATTATATTTGATACCATAACAATCATCCATGTTTGATGAAGGGGGTTTATGCTTCTGAGAAGGATGGGATTATTTACAAGAACACAAATCCTTTTTAATGTTTTGTAATCTCCAAATGATGGATGGGAGTTAGATAACCCCCATCACTACCATTGGGTAATTTTGTAGAACTAAGTTGAATGAATGAAACACAAGGTTGTTTTGGTTTAGATTGTGAGATTTTTCAGTCTCCCCTAAAGGAAGGTGTGAAACCCAAATCACTACTAGAACTTGCATCTGAAAATGAATCATTTGTATATGACTCTTTGGACTTTGAGGGTGAGATTTTGGAAATTTAATTGAAATGTAGCGTAAAATCTAATGACAACCAATTATCACTAAATATTTTTTATATATGTGAAATATTAGTATCAACTTGTATAGGCTTGAAACTTTTGATCTTGGAATGAACTTATTAGAGGAGTTGGAAATGTTGTGATCATATGATTCATAGCTTCGTTCATTTGCGTCAACTATGTATACCTTATTGTTGTACTCAAACTTCATTGTGTTGTGAAGATTAGGTGGGCCTCCTTTCTTAGGATGAATCTATGCTCTCTATAGGAGAATATTGTACGAAAGATGTCCTGGCATGATATGTATATTTGGTAGGAAACGATACAGGTTTGGCCTCAATAGGTAACATGTGATTATCCCTAGTGGTTTCCTATTGAAATTGTCAAAGCCACAAATATGAACATCATTAAGTTGAATGAAACTATTTTCCATGTCAATTTTGTCTAGGAGGTCAATGCTATAAACATTAGTTTCTGCTCATTTTCTATGACAGTGTGCATAATTGCAGTTTGATTAATGATCACCTTTATCATCAATGCTTCATTCTTGTTTGGAATCTCAAGTGAGGGAAATTCATGTTTAGGGAATGTGATTTCTGATTGTGTGACTTGTTTTGGATGAAAGAAGGATGCTCCATTTATTGATTTCATATAATATTGGATCTCCTCCTACTTTATTGGCAACATTTCTTGAAATAGAAACTTGTATGTAGGTGATAGTTGAAGAGGTTTCCACACAGATATATAAGTTAGGGTATTCTTAAGGTTTTCAACACTAGGCACAAAATGTTGACGCAATGGTAATGTTGTAGAAGCGATTTGTGGTCACCTATATGTTTGAGCAACTGTGTTATTTTTTGGTTGTTACACAATATTGATAGATTACATTATAGATTTCAAGAAATATCCTATTTTCTTATGTGATTCGCTAATGGGAGGTGACTTAAAAATCTCACTAATTAAAGGAGATCCAAATTTTGTCATTAGAAGCTCAACAATATTTTCTTTATTTGCATGATGTCTTAGTGAACGTGATTCTAATGTCACTTCACCTAAGGAAGCGTCATTATATGTGTTAATGTTTATATTTTCTTGCACCATGATATCCTCCCTAGGAGGAGAGTTTTTAGGAGAACTACAAACCAAATGTTCTTGACATTCAAAGGTAAGTTCTTCTAAAATGACTTCATCACAAATAGGGGAATGATCAATGGTTGAATTGTTTTTCTCAATAAGGGTTTTTTGAGATGAAGGGGAACAACTAATATTCTCATGAGCTTGATTGATTATGTTGTCTAATATCAAAGTATCTTCTTCGCAAATAGGACAGATACTAGGAGAAGAAAAAAATTTATTGTCATGATCAGCTATGGTTGTGTTGTCTTGTTCACTAAGAGAGGTAAGAGGATAGAAACAAGTAGGATTCTCGAAACTCTCATTGATTGGTTCTTCTAACACCAAAATATCTTCTTTGCTAATAGGAGAGATATTAGGAGAAGAACAAATATGATTGTTAGGAATGTATAAGGTCGTATTCTCTTTCACTAAAACACCCTCATAGGTATGGGATATGAAATTTTTCTTAATATGTCTAGATATGTAAGAGACTAAAAATATTTGAACAAAAATGAAAAGTACCTAGAACCATGTCATACAATGTTTCAACAATGTAAACAATGTATATCCAAAGATGCAAAACACTTTTATCCAATGTATACAAAACTTTGAGAATGAAAAAAATGTATATGCGAAAATGAAAAACACTTTTACCAAAATTATGCAAAGTTCCATGAATAGAAACATTGTGTGTATGAAAAGAAGTGAGTACTTTCGTAGGGTAAAGCACAAAGTTGTGTGCACTTTATAAAGGCTTGACCAATCTTTGATCAATTTTTAAACTTGAATCACTAAAAAGTGGCATATATGTTTTGAATTTTGAAATGATGTAAACTAGTAAAAATATGTATTTTTTAGTATATTTTATGTTTGTATTTTTTAAAAAAAAATATAAAAAATTATTTTACACTATTTCTTAATAAATTAAAACTATAATTTAGTTGCTGATAAAATGCTGAAAAATGAAGTTGCATGGGACGTCAAACTTTTTATAGTAAATTTATTTTTTTTCTTTCAAATTTTTTTAATGTATTTATAACTTGAAATTTTAGTGCATGGATATATTTTTTTCCAATTTTGATAAATATATATTTTTAAATAAATATTAAAATGTGTGTGAATCAAAAAACAATTGTTTTCATCGGACGTCAACTTTCATATTAAATATTTATCTAAAATGGAAAAAAAATTATACCATCTTAAAATAGATTCTTTTATCTAGTGTATCATATTTTTTTCAATTTTTTTTAATAAGTTTTAGTATTTTTCCTTGGCATAGTAATCAACCTAATATTTTGTGCTGAAAACCTACTTTTAGTAAAAATAAAATATAAAATATAAAAAACAATTAAACTATTAAAATAAATATATTTTTGAAAACTAGACTTATGGATCTACAAAAGGGTATTTTTTTATTTTTAAAAAAATGTTGTTTACATTAGCAGGAGTTATTGAAACTTCAAGTTCTTCAAATAATTTAATTTTTTTAGTAAATTTGACTCAAAATGGTGCTCCATACATTTTTAGCCAACAATTTTAGTTGAAAAAGTTGTGGAAGCATTTAACTTAGCTAGAATGAATCTTACTAGATCATATGTTTGACCAAAATTGATTTTTAGTTAGAAATACTTAAATTCAGTTGTGTTGATAAGTCAAGCAAAGTGACACAACTTTGTGCTTTTACCCATCCATATTATGCAAGATTTCAGAAATGTGAGCATTTTAAAATATAATGATGCTTGGTATTGACATGATTACAAAAATGACTACCCTCAATTGATTTTTTTGGCCTATATGCATAAAACAAATGTTCTCATAACTTTCTAGACTTATAGTATATGTTACCAGGAGGCTTAGGAAGCACAAAAATGAGGTATTTGATGTTGTTAAAGGCAGTTTAGAATCTAGACTAGGACTGATTCTCCTAAGGTAGTGAATGATTCCCAACTAGATGGGACTCATTCACCCAAAGTTGTGAATGGGTCCCACATGGGCCATTTTGCTAGCTAAAGTGTTAGGGAATGCATAAATTAAGTTCATCTATTGATCTAGTCAGGTTTTTGATCAAAATAGGCCTTGGGATCAAAAATATGGGGTTAGAGGGGCCTATTAATGATGATACAAAGGGTGATTAGGGCTAGGGACACAAATTTTAATTCAAAGAGTGGTTAAATACACTCTACAACATTAAAATGAGGTCCACATTGTTGGAAAGAGACACTGCAAATGTTTTATAGTGTTGTCATTGATGGCAACCCTAGTCGGTGATTAGATCCACACATCATCATTTTCTCATACCGGTAGATAGATTGAAGACAGTCAAGGAAGAACAATGCATCCAACAGTTTTATGTTCATTGATTCACATACAGATTTTATGTTGTTATTTTGAGTTGTGGATCTCATGGGAAATTTATCAATGTATGTCTTGTGTTATCTAAAAATCGCAGTGCCTTGTATCAAGTTGTGTGCAAGTCTGGAGATCTGGTTGGATATCTTTTTGTTCATCACTATTTTGTGGTGGACCCTGATGATATAACACGTTGTGGATATTTGAGGAGTGTTTACTCAAATGTTTTTGTCTTCAAGAATCTTGATTTGGGTCTAACCTAAGTTGTGGATGACCATTTTTTATTCACATTTAATATTATTCATGATTTGAGCTGACCGTTGTAAATATTTTAAGTTTTATTGAAGCTGAGTTGTGATTAAATTCTTAGTTGCAAATATATATAAATGATCAATCATATCATTTTGTGTGTGAATAAGGTGTTTCAATGTGTGTTGCAAATATCAAAAGGGTGATTGATTGATTATGTATAGTTTAACTTGTGCAATAAAGATTTTGTGATGCAAGTTAGAGCAAAGCAAAGCAAAAGTGCAAATTCAGTCATAAGGATGGAAGATCAAGTACTGAGCATAACTGGAACTGTAATCCAAAATTT
>VDFB02155037.1:0-27119 GCA_007258455.2 Sequoia sempervirens | reverse complement strand
ATAAAAGTACTGGATCTACACCTTTTTCTTTAATACATAAAGCAATAATTCACAGTAAATGGAACAAGATAAAGCAATCGTACAGAGTAAATGGAACAAAGAATTTAAAGAGTAATTTACGAAGGTTTTGAAATAAATGTGTAGTAATTTTAAAGATGTTTTGGATTATATTTCAATCTTTTGTTAAGATAATTAAGACAAAAATACAATTTTTTTTTTCAGAAACTTAGTAAATCAAGAGTGTGAAGATTAAACTCATTTTACAATGTGAAGTTTTTTTTTGAACGATGCAAAAGAAATAGTACAATGACTAAGGACAATCAAGAAAATAATCAAAATTAATTGTCAAACAACAATACAAGACTACAAATTTAAAAGATGATTTGTGATTTTTTTTATGTAAGTTTTAATAACTTATTTTTATAGTTAGTTCAACATTTTAAAAAAGTGACATTTATTCCATATCACATAAGATTTTTACAAAAAAAATATAAAATTATAAATTCTTAAACATAGATTGGTAACACTAATATTTAGTACACTTACATCTTTCATTATTTTTTGTTGCAAACTGTATTTTTTTAATTTTTAAGTAAGATTATTTTTAATGAATAAATATGTTTATTCCATATCACATATTTTTTTTGTATATATCCAAACTATTTTTTATTTTTTGTTGAAATAAGGACATCAAGACCTATCACACATATTTTTTAGAAATGTATCTCTATTTTTTATTTTTCTATATGTGAAACAAATACCTTGATGTTCAGTGAAAAACCTATGTTCACAAGAAATACAAAATAATTATGATATTAAAATTAAATATATTCAAAATTATATTTTTTGGGAAACTTATAATATGGGCTACATACTTACATTATAGAATTTATTAATTAATTCATTTGATCCCCCCAAAAGTGAAGAAAATGTAATTTTTTGTCAGCATTTTGATAGGTGCAAAATAGACTCCATTTAGGGTTTGATTCAAAAATAGGGAGTTATATCCAAGGGGATTTAATCTAAGGGGGGTTTATCTAACCCTTTTAAATTAAAACCCTTTAGATTGAACCCCTCGATACTTAAAACATTAAATTTTCCGTAAAATATGTGATTTTAGATAAAAATTAGGATGTCCTAGAAGTAGGACACACTATTGTGGTAGCACCCAAAGTATTTTCACTTTTTTGCCAAAAAAAAAGGAAATAATGAGTTGAGCTTGGATGAAGCAAAAACAACTTTACTAATAATCAATTAAAAGATCAATCTCTAGGCAATAGTTGGGCTTGGTAATTAATTATGAATTACCTTCTAGCTTGAGGCATTATGTTTATGCCATTTGGAGTTAAGAAAAGAGTAGTAACATTTATACTTGAGATTATTATCATAGTGGAGGTAAGGAAGCAAGGTTAAAATAATTTTTGAGAGGAAAGGAATACAATTTATTGTCGTTATTCCCTTTCCAATCCTTGAAGAAGTTGTAGGGGAAAAATATGGTCATGTTGACTATAAGGCATAGTGGGATCAAGGTAATAATGTATGATCTGTTAGGATCTATGATTGTTTCTTAGTGAATGATAACTTATGCAAATGAGTAATTAAAGATCTTTAAACTTAATTCCAAGTGCTTTTAAAAAGGCATTAAATGATTAAATCAATAGGAATATGAAAACATAGAAGAGAAGAAAAAGACACAAATTGATAACAGAGTTCACCAAATGGCTACATCTCTGGGTCCCTCTCCAATGGAGTGACCAATCCTTGTTTATGCTCCAAATTTTGTTTACAAGGCTCCTTCAATCTGTTACAAGTCTCCACAAAGTGTCCTTGGACAAATATGAGGTTTAGAAAATCATCTCCTTTAAGTACAAATATTTTGGCAATAAGCCTCCTAAGTCTATTTGCACAAAGAGTTTGATTACTTCATCTCCTAATTCCCAATTGTCTAACCATTGTCCTCCAAAGCCAAAAATCCGCCCTTTAAATACAACTTAACATTCTATATGGGGGTTAACAAACATATTTCCCCAATATTTCCTAATTTGAGATTAAAAATCTTTAATAAATGGCTCATATTGAACTGGGGCCCTCATTATTCTTTACAAAGCCCTTAAAAATCTAATCAAATCTTTGAAACCCTTTTAAAAACCTTACAAATTCAGGCTTCTTCACCAATTTAAATAGGTTGTTGTTTGATTCGTTCATGTTGATCACACATAGCTCAACAGTGATTTGGGCGGGTTTATAGGAGGGGGCAAGCGGTTCAAATCTATCCAACCCCAAAATGGCTTTTATGAAGTTAATAAGTAAAATTGACATCGTTTTACATTCTAAAAATAATGCATGGTGTAGTTGTGGCGCATGAATTTAGTAAGGGGGAGGTCACTAGTTCAACCCCCTCCAACAACATTTTGACAAACCAAACTGTCGATCAGGTCCACCATAAGGGTGCCACATGGTGCCCAACCATTGGGCCACGTGGCACCATTTAATTCACTACCTCCTTGGCACATGTCACTATGCAGTCGGTCCATGTCAGATTATGTGTTGTCAACTGTCACATCATTTCCTCACCTACCACGTGTCATGCCACATCATCAACTACTATTGTGCATGCCATGTCAACATGTTGATATCATGCTGACATCAACATTCGTACTATCCTAGTCAACCTTTTTTCCTGTAAACTTTGACTGTCCATAACTTTTGCGTACAAACTCCATTTGATGTGATTCAAGCAGCGTTGGAATCATCTCGACGAGCACTTCAACATGGCATAGTTTTCTCAAGCATTTGGAACAATCATTTTTTTGGTGAACAACATATCCACCTGGATGCTTGGAAGTTTACTTGAGGTTGTCTTAGCATGATTTCCATCAAATATTGGGGATATCTCATAGATACTAAACTTTTAGTGTATCCATTTTTAAAGATTTTTCACCCTTAAGTTTCTTATAAATTGCAAGAGATAAATTAGTACATTGGATAAGTAGATTTTATTAGATAGAATATTGTGGGAAACTCAAAACATATCTCAAGGATTTATAAAACCATAGTAACTATAGAGAAAACAACTACCAATATTTATGTATGATATTGTGCTAAGTAGAAGTGTAAGTTCTAAAGAATATTGTCAAGAGAACCTTATCTTTCCATCCAACTAAAATCCAAGATCTAGGAATAGTGATTTTAATTATTCAATGATGAACTAATATGTCCCAAGGATAATCTTCATGAAAGGATCAAACGATGCATTTAGAAATGAGGCATGTGTTTTGTGTTCTAGGATCAATGAGGCTTAGGCCATCCTAATATTTGGGTTAGATACAATATAAATCCATGTTGAAATAGGCATGTATCTCATATTCCTTCAATTGGAATATAGGGAATTTATGATGATTCAGTTGATTTCTTATAGAAATACTTGTAAGGTAACAACCATTCAAAAACATAGACATGTTTGGAAAGAAGAATCTTGTTGGATTCTTCAATGCAACCAACCATAAAGAGGAATTTTTTGCTCTAGGAGAGGAGCTTAATTTTGAGAAATTGAAAAATCACTTCCACATATCAAAAAGAGTGTTGCTCATATTAACGATAATGCTTGTGCACTGAGAAATTTCATCATCTCTGAGTTTCATTCCTTAGGAATCCAATTTATAGGCTCAGTTCCTCTTTAGTCATGACATGTTATATTTCACATGGATGGTAAAGAAATATAAATTGTACAAAAGAGATCATGAGCATCCAAGGTGTTAGAGACTTTAGTAGTCCTATTTTGGATGAGAAACATGTTATCATTAGTAAAGTGGGAGTTCAAGACATGAGAATTGTTTGGGAGGGAAATTAATTATATCAATTGGTAGGAGTGGGTGCATGTTGTAGGACATACCCAAGGGCATCAATTGAGAGAACATACAAAAAGAGAGCAAGAGGGAAACTGTGTTTCATAAATATTTGAAGAGAGAATAGTGGGAAATAGTCCTATTGAACACTGGAGAAGTTTTTTTGGGCCCATTTTACTGTCTCCTATGCTAAGACCAAGTTATCAAGAATTAACTAACCATCACAAAGCCAAATTTCTTAATTTTAACTATATATCCAACTTAATCAACTAAATTATAATGCTAATAGCTTTGGCAAGGATTTTGTAGGAAATATTAAGGAGATTGATTGATTATTATCTAGTTACATAGTCATATTTCCTCCCTTTATTTATTAACTTTGGAATCCCTTGGTAGATGAAATACCCCTTTGATCCCCTCTCCACTACTTCCATATTAAAATATATTATTAGTCTTCACTAATATTCTCTCACATGGTTTTGAAGAACTGTATCAAGATTCCATCAATTCCAAGGCTCTTCTCATCAACTATGGTATGCAATCTAAATTCAAGCTCTTCAAGAGTGAATGGTCAAATTATCTCTAAAATTCTCCCTTTAATTTTAGTGGAGATATAATTACTTACCAAAAATATATATTTCCTTCGGTAGAGGATTGGGCCTAGATTCGTTAAAGAATTGTTTTAATATTTTGCATCTAGAATATGTTCATAATGGTGGTAGGATCTATCAAGAGTTGGATGTTATTACCAAGGAGAGAGGAGATATTTTTTTCTTAAGTTTGTGACAAAGATATTGAAAAAATAATGTTCAATGCCTCTATCACCATTCTCAATCCTATCCAATCTAGCTCACACCTAGGCTCCTATGCCTCTATAAAATTCTAGTTGATAGGTTAGGTATATTCTTCCTTATTTCTCAAAGAGAGAAAATAATTATGTGTAAGGATGAATAAGGGTTGCACCCTAGTTTCATTAAATTGCTACAAGTAAATAGTTTTTTTCATAAAGAATCAAAACATGTGCTAGTTTGAACAATAAGCTCAAGAATAAAGACAAAAAGAATAAAATAATTAACCTTTCAACATACATCTAGCTAAATTATGTTGTTTACTCTTTTATTATTTTGCAACCATCACAAGTAAGCATAGTCAATCTATACCATCCATTATATGTTTTTGGCAAAGAGAACAAGGAAAACATACCAGTTCAAACCACATTCTAAAAAACATGGTGGAACACAAATAAGACTTGAATAACATAAGAAAGACCTAATAAACTTGATGAAACTAGTACAAAGGAGCCCTAGCTTGATGTTTAAGGAAGATTCAATTTGGCATATGTATTAGGATAGATGTATCATACAATTGAAATTCTAATATTAAAAATTAATTAACAATGAATTCATTTATTATTTGCGAGCCCACACAGAAAAGGGTGTAAGGGAATATCTTGTCATGAAGGATGTATAAGAATATATTTGATGAAGATAGTGTCTTAAAATATTTTATGACACATAAGAGCATGATTTTAGGATACTTATTTTGATAACTAGGTTGACCAACTATATGATGCATGTTATGACATGTCATAAAGCATATTTTGAAGGAGATTATGGACCAATTAAATGGAGAACCCAATTTGGTGAGTGAATTATGATGGATTATTGAGCACTATGACAACATAAGAGCATCTATTATTTTTAGGATTGTGACTCATCATGGAGAGAGGTGTTTGGATTTCGGCCCTAATTTTGGGCACCATATTTGGGTCATGGTATTAGCCCATTGTTTGCGGCTTACAATAGAACTAATTTCATGTACCAAATCTCCTATCTATTGGGTGCTAGAGATGGAGATTTCATAGTATATTTTTGGGTATTGCTATGTTGCTAGAGCTGCTCTAAATTCTCTAGTTGGTGATACTCCTATGTAGACATAGCTTGGAAGTTGTATTGTAACCTTATTATTATTGATAATACACTTAGGTTTTCTTAGAGTGTGGGGTTTTCTTTAGAAATGGTTTTCCCCATGTAATTCATTATATAGTGGTTGTAATATTTTATGTTATTTATTTCTATAGTTGTATGATAATTTAATTTTGTACTCATTATTTTATCATAGATTAGTGTAGGGAGCATATTAAATACACCTCTACTTCCTTTCATTTGGTAGCAAAGCCTAATCACCTTGTATTCTAGGTGGTAGGCACAAATTTTAGTATTGATCTGAAATTGAGTGGGAGAGTACATAGAAGGAGATCTTGTTACAAAAAAGGGGAAAAAATTCCCCTTTCTCTTGTGACAGATTTGGCTTGGATCTCTCTAGTTCTGAGTATGATCTAGTTGTTGAGGATGATAAGCTCCTTCTTGATATTCTTTTAGAGGCTTGTAGGAAGTTGTGGGGGTGTGAGGTTGTTGGGAAGAATGTGGAGGAGACTCATTCTCCTTTTACTAGGTTTTGTAAGGGTTTCCTTATTCAATAATATTGCTTCTTGTAGAGTATTAATAGAGTGGAGGATGCTTCCACTTGTACTACTCTTGCTTCCCCTAATCTATGTGGGGAGGTAGTTAGTAGTTTTTTCTGTGATGGTAGAGGTGCTCTTGAGGTGGCAATTGCTTCTTCAGACTGTGAGGTGCTGGTTGAGTCTCTTGTGGACTCTACTCTCTCACCTACAGTGGTTGTTCCTACTCCAAAACCTATGATTTTGGAGGATCTTATGCTAAGGAGATTGAAATAGATGTTCCTAATTATATGCTTGTTGAGCCGTTGGATTGGGTCTCGAGCTCATTGGTTGGGATATTTAGTGGTAGTCATCCCAATATTGAATTTTTCAAAAGATTGGCTCTTAGGGTTTGGCTTCTAAGAGGTTAGGTTAAGGTAACTGCTATGTGGAACAATTATTTTAGTTTTTCATTTTTTGATATGGAGGATTACATAAGGATTCTTAGTGAAGGCCCTTGTTTAATGGATATGAATTATGCCCTTTGTCTAACAAAGTGATCTCCTAGTTTAAACCCATGGGATTTTAAGTTTCCTTTTTGGGTTCATCTACCAAGATTGCCTTTGGAATTTTGGAATGAATTTTTTTTTATGATTATTTCCAATTCTTTTGGGAAATTTTATGCTATTGAATATATTACCAAATCAAAGAAGCATTTGGTGTAAATTTGTCAGATTATGCGTATTTAAGGAGAGGAACAAGGTACTTCCCACTCACTGTACCTTATCTTCCAAGTATGGTACTTGGGTTCAACAAATGGAATTTGAAAGATCTCCTATTATTTGCAATGCTTGTCAAAAAGTGGGACATGTTGTGTCTACTTGTTTGGTCAATAACGATCAGCAGTTCATTTGGAGGAAAAAGGAACATTTTCCTCCTATTTTAGAGTGCAGTTTTGTTCATCTTGCATGGAGGTAAAGAGGAGGGATTGTAAGGGAAAATTTTCTTCTGATTTTTTCACTCCTACTAAAGATTCAAGGTTGCATGATGGATCTGAAGGTGTCTTTTTGGATTCTCTAGTAATAATAAAATAATATTGTGAGAGAAGGATCCTAGGTCAAAGGTTAACCAACAATCTTTTGACCATATCTTTAAACCATCCTAACCATTTGTTGTCTTGTTGTTGGTCCATTATTTTTGTTTTTTGTATTTTATGTTGTAGTGCATACTATTTCTAACTAGTTCTTATTTCTTAGTCTGTCTTCTTGGGTTGTTCTTCCCTAATGTAATACTTTTTATGGGATAAGGACCCTTCCTTGTTTATCTAATCAAAAACATTATGACACTATTTTTGTTGTATTATCCAAGTAACAAAATTGACAGTGATTTTGATAGAGTTTTGTGAGGGTGAATAGTGTTCTCATTTAGTGAGATTAAATTATTATTTGAAAACTACAAATAAATTTCTATGTGAGATACTTCAGATATACATGGTTTATGGATATATATTGGTTAGCATGTCTCGATTTGTGTGGGACTATGCTTGGTTATTATGTGTTTTGAGACCACCTTGGAGTTGTTTTCTTATGTGGTTTGATACCACCATGATTGTCAACTATTGTGTATATATGTGGTTTGAGACTGGTCACCATTCCCCTCCACCCCTTGAGTGCCTTAAGAGAAGTTACATAGTGGATGTAATGTATAAAATTGTGAAATGTGTATTATTGTTGATTTACTTCTTGATTGATGAAACCTTTTTCTTTCAAAATTGATACTAGTAGTGTTGTGTTATTGAGATATCTATCTTGTGTTAAATATTGCAATTATCTTTTTTTTCCTCAAGAACTTAATTTGATTTAAATGATTTTGATTAGAGTTAAGATGTTTCCTTATTGTTACTTTGATTATTCTTTACTTCTCTTTTATGAGATTTTTATTTTAATTTAAAAATCTTGTTTTAACTTTCTTAGTTTTGAGGCTTTCTTAATGATTTTGTACTACTGGCATGTGTGGAATAATGTGAAAGTTGTAAACTTCCATATCCAAGAGGTGTTCTTGATAGGTCATATGGGGGTGCAGATATGCAAGGGAATTTGTATTTTGAGGTTGGGGATGCAAATGGGATCGGTACATGGGATGATTGTAATCCATTTGCCCCTAATTCTTATGTGTGATTCTTTATATATACATTCCTTCTTGGACAATACCCCCTTAGGTAAACAAGGGGAAGGTACTAGGAAATGTATGGAGGGGTCTTAAGAAGAGGGCCTTGAGACCATCTTTCCTAATGTTATCATGATTATGTGGTTACTCAATGATGACATAATGACTTTTTAGCTACATAATGTAGACACTTCGAATTTGTCCTTACAATCATCCTATTATTCATCTATTAATTAAATGGATATTAGTATATGTTTAATTAATTCATTTAAATACTTTCTTCTATTCATTCATCAATGCATTTATAAGCATTTATCCATATTATAAGCATTTATTTATAAGCACTTATCCATCACCATAATCAATCACTTATCCATCAACATAATCAACCATTTATCCATCTGCATAATCAGTCACTTATCCATTTCATATTACTCCATTTTGCATTAATCATCAAAATATTCATACATGAACCTTTATCCATTACATATTTCATTAAATAGTTTAAATACATAAAATCATTTAAATATATAAATCCATGATTTTGATTAAATCAATCATTTAAATATAATTCTAAAAGGTCTACACCCACTTATTTATCTCTCATTTCAATCAATTTCAATATGCATTTTTCCACTTCAATCTTTTATCCCACATCTCTCCCGTAACTTGAATTCACCCTGTGAATTCATCTATAAAAGAACTTTCTTCTCACCAAAAAAAATATACATTTGATTTCCAATCATCCAATCCTCTCTTTTGTTCATCACTACTTCTTGTTGCACTTGTGCTCATGAAAATATGATAGCATCAAATGCATAAACCAAGATCATGATGAATAGGAAAACAATGAAGCTGATTTTCTTTTGAATGCATGTGTTTTGGGTTTTGCATAGCTTAGTTTCATTTTGCATGTGTTTTCATTTGAGAAAGATTTTATTGATGATATGTTGAAATCTTGATTTTGGATTTATAGGTTAAATCATTCGGCTTTTTAGTTTCAACATACACATAATGGTGAACTTGACGTGAATATTGCATCGAATATATATATTGTTCAATATATTTGTTTCTAAGATTAAGTTATGTTTAGAATATTGCATCATTGTTTGTTATGGCTTAGATTCGGAGTTTATTCTAGTAAAAATAAGATTCTCATTGAATAATCTTGCAAAGCACATTTTTGGTCTCCTAAAATGCTTTAAAATTTTATTTTTGGCAATATCTCACGATCTGCCTCAACTTTTAATTGTGGTTTCGAATTCTTTGTGACACCTCATATTGTTCTTTTTGGGATGGCTTCTATTTTATGTAGCTATGTGGCTTTATTTTACTTATCCTTAAATTGCATTTATGTTGTTTTATTCTTGTCTTGATCTTAATTTGTGAACCTTTCCCAAACCAACTGGCCCTAGAGACGTCTTGACAATGTTTGCAACCGCCTAACATGTCGTTACATTTTGAGTGTGGACGTCCTGCATGGACACTTGTCACTCACCCATTATGTCCAAATTTTATATTGAGAGTGCTATTTTTTTGTGCTTGCAAAAATGTTTTAGACCAACTGTCTAAACAGGTTTAAGTGCAACAGTTTAGAACGAAAAGAAAAGAGTACAACAATAGACCTAGAGGGTTTGACGTTGTGTGCAACTGATTGTTTCAATGCCTCCTTTTTCCTTTACTGTTTGTTACCTAAAATGATTCAAAATGACTGCCCAATTGATGGGTAGAATAGATACATCTCGAATTATTCGACTCAGAAGAAAAAAAAATTGTGGTCCATCTGCTCCAAATTGGAAAATTCTGCAAGTCCAAAATTGCCTATTTTAAGGTTTGCATGTTAGAGACTTGAAAAGTGAAAACATAAACACACGTTTGTCAAAGAATGGAGGCTTGAAACTACTAGTTAAATTTGGTGCATGATGTTTCTTGAAGATTTTTTTTTTTAAACTAATTGTCTTTTAGTATAGCAAACACTTTGTTTGGTGCTTAAAAAGAACATCTATTTTATGTGTTTGGCACCCTTGTACATGTGTTGAGTGGACCTATTGCTCACACACACTATCCTCTCCCTTGGCTTTCGTGGTCCTAGTTGCAAGAGAAAAGTGTTAGCGACGCTCAAGTTTTCTTTTTTAGAGGGGCTTGCCTCGCAAGAGGGAACGACTCCAACCAGTTTTTTGCTCGGGTTATTATATAAAAGGATAAGACTAAATCATCCAATCCTCACGGAGGTCTTTTCCCTTGTCGTATAGTGTCACTCGAAATAGGGTACCTACTGTAAAATGTATAAGATCCCCTAGTAGAGTGATTAAACCCTTAAGTGGCTTGCTAGATGTTTGCGAGGAGTCATGTCCCTAAGTATTCACTAAAGAACCAACTATTTTAGTAGACCAAAATCCTTCTATTTGCTAGCACAGGAGGTCCGCCTCTAAAGTCATCTCGCATTCTTACAGTTCAAAGTTGAGATAACAAATTCCTTGAGATCTTTGAGTCTTTAGGAATTCAAAGTATGGTGTGCCCAAGAAGTGAGTGCCATGGAGGGGAGCCAATGCCACCAAACTTCTAGGCTATCCACTCTCAATAAGTGTGGCTAGAGAAATCCAAGTGGGAATCCAATAAATATTGTCTCTACCATCCTAGGATTTGTGTTTGTATTGCAACAATAAAAAAAAATTCACAACCAAGAACAAACTCAAGACATTGTGTTTTATGTGTGTGTCTTTCAAACAAACAAGTAAACAAGCCTTACACCTGAAAATTGTAACACTTCACAGATTCAGACCAAGCAACATTTCTAGACCAACTTCTTGTTGCGATTCCTATTTAAAACTAGAAACTTGCTCCATTCACTTTGGATATCAGGGTATGTGTAGGATCACGATGGGCCAAAAAGTGCGATATGATGGGTATGTGTAGGGTATGTGGCTGATGACTTTTTTTTTACCCAAAATTGATGAAACAAAAAGGGTTTTAAAGGAGATTCTCAACTTTCCACCAATATAAATTATGGTTTACTTTGAATTTAATAAATAATTATTATTCATTTTCTATTTGAATTATGACTAAAGTCTTGATTGATAGGTTGATTGAAAAATATTTATAGATTTTAAACCTGTATCACATTTTTTGAGTATAAATCATGTGTCACATTTTATGCTTTGCATACTATAGGATTAAAAAAATGAATTTCATGAAGTTTTGAAGTTAAGGTGGTCATACATGTTTTATATTTTTAAAGTTGTAATAAAAATTCATAATTAATTATTTACTTGGAAAAAATTACAAAAAAATATGCATCACATCCGACATGAGTCCTCTACTTATATCTAAAATATTATAAAAAAATATTATCATTTTATTGTGGTTAGGGTGGTCGATAGCACCTACTTCTTATTTTTTCCCTAAAATTTAAGTACTATTGATTGAAATTTCAAATTTTCACCAAATAGATTTAAAAAAAAACCTAGTAGTTTAGAAAATACATTCAATTTGCTACAGATTCTATTGTTACATATTTTTGAAATAATATAGATAACTTATTCAAATTTTTACGTCAAATTGCCTAACTCTGATTTTTTTGAATTTTTCGCCACTTAAGGGCCTATTTTTTCCATGATGATCTTGCACATACCCATCATCATTCCATTGTTAGGTCACCATTTTAGGTACCTTAGCATTTGACCAAGTCACTTTTTAACTTAGTGCTTTGTCATTTTGGTGATAATTTCCTACTCACAAGTCTAGTTGGTAAACTCACCTTGTCATTCTTTTCACTTGTCCTAGAAAAAGGCCATTTAACAATCCTAGTTGAAATGTTGGTTTACCCTTAGATGGTTAGTGATCCTATTCTTACATCTTTCAAAAGTTTTTAAGCCCTCAAGTTCATTATAGCTATCCATCACCTCTTACTCACTTGCATCCTTCATACCACAACATTTTAGACCTAAAAGAAGCATTTTCATAACATCCAAATTATCACTTTTATTCTTGTTGCATACAAATTAGACATCTTTTAAATACCAAAAATACCAAAAAAATAGTTGCATTATCTTTAGGCATACCTTATTTCAAAAATACCAAAAACATAGTCTTAGTCTCATACTTTCCACCTTCATTTTGAGCAAGTCTTATATGGTTGAAACTAGATTGCAAAAGAAACGTTAAGCAATGGATCTTTTTAATGACAATGATGACCTTTGTAATTACACTAGCACCCTCAACTTTGAAAATACCACTAATGATCCTCACAACAATACCAACCTTGAGAGTCATGACCATGCCAAATTGGGCTCTACATCCTATAAACAACCAAAGATACAAAATCCTTTTGAACAATTCCTTATAAGAGACAAGGATGGAGATGTGTTCATAGAAGAAGTAGATGCTTCCGCACAAAATCTTGATGTTTCCTTTCTTGTGGAAAAAATTGTCATGCTGGACCCCTAACAATATTTAGCCAAGCTTTTACATGAAGGAGTTAAACTATGTCAAGGATTTAATGATAATACCCTATGAGCAGCAATGTCACCCAAGAACAACACACAAACAAGCCAAGGACAATCTACACCACAACCTAACACTTCCATATCCATTAGAACAACAACCCAAAGTACCAAAACTACCAACACTTCATCCATATTTATGACACAATCTATGTCACAACCCATGACACAAACCACATCACAACCATTATTCACTATGCAACCCTTTGGCTTGGCATTTACTCCCTTTGGGTCATCATCTCAAACCATAGGTGCATCCACATCTAACATCCTTGGTAGACCTAAGGCAAGAAGGGTTCTCATCCAAGGACCTCAATCAAAAACAAACACCATGTCACAAGGTCCTCATGTCAATACAAACACCTTGCAAGGATAGAATACGAACACCTCACATAGTCAAAATGCAAACACTTCACATGGTTATAATCCTTTTCAACAAGGACAAGGATTAAAAATTACACAACCTCTTAACATATCATATGGCTACACACATCATGGATCCTTTTTTGGCAACCAAAATATACACAGACAACACACCCAACAAATGCAACATAGCTCAACCACTTCTCACATCCCAACTTACACATCACACATTCATACTCATGGACACAATCAAAATCCACCATTATGAACCAAAACATTTCATCTCAACAAAGCATGGGACCTCATAACAATGTTTCCAACAATCTTGTAATAGATGCCTTGACTGCTCAATTGGCTTCCCTACAAAAGAAAGTAGAAGGGATGCAAGTTTCAAACAAGAAGATGTACTCATCACATGATTTACATCCTTACCCATATGACACTAGCATATGCATTCCTCCTTTCCCTCTTGGGTATTTCATCCCTACCTTCACTAAGTATAAGGGAAAGAGCAATCCTATCGAGCACATACAAGAATTCACCGCTACTTGTGTGGATGTCACATATGATCACTCCTACCTTTTGAAACTCTTTCCTAGAAGTCTTATGGGACCGACACTTGAATTGTTTGCATTGATACCTAAAGGGTCTATAAAGTCATGGGATGACCTTGAAAATAAATTCGTGGAGAATTATGCTTATAACATTGAAAATGATGTCACAATTGCTACCTTATGCCACTTGACACAAGATTAAGGAGAGCACTAAGTTATTACTTTCTTCCAATGATGGAATAGTATGGCGAGTCGATGTCTTTTCAAGATTCTTGAAAAATAGAAAGTGGAAATGTTCGTATAAAACATCAAGCCAAAGTTGAAACACCCTTTACAAGTACATTATTGTTCCATATTTGCAAACTTAGTTGAGAAAGGCATGACACTCAAAAAATTCCTAATCGCCCAAGGTCAACTTACATATGGCAACAAATACACACACAACCAATAAAATTCTAATGACAAAAGTAATTTTTGGTTCCATAACAAGAATGTAACAAACAATGAAGTCATAGACATGAAAGCTTTGAACAAAATAGGTCCCACATTGACTCTCAAAGCACCCAACACAAACAATAACACACCATATGTTTCCAACCAAGCAACTAACATGATACAAAATAATCAAGAATGGGGACCCCAAGACAACCAAGGAAATACACATCAATACAATACACTCCTTTACTAGAACCAATTGAATCTATCCTAAAGAAGCTAGTACAATCAAATGTCATACAGCTCCAAGAGCCCAAACCATATGACCTAGGACAATTCAAACCCTCTTGGTGGGATGACAATTCCTTTTATGATTACCACCACATCAAAGGGCATAAGACCTCATCATGTCGTTAGTTGAAGAACATGGTTCAAGACCTAATTGAAAATGGTACCATACAGGTCGAGGGACAACAACAAACTTCCAATAAAGACCATACAATTTTCAAGAATCCATTGCAAGACCATGGAAAAGCCTCCAATTTGAGTCAAAAGAAAGACAACCATGCCAATTATACCAATGCCTCTTTTGACTACACAATTATCAACCACATCTAAGCCGTTGTCGATCATGTTTCACAATCACCATTAAGAAGAAACCTGAATGCATTGTTACTACCCATAAAGCTAAGGTTACCATATCTAGTCCTCCTCTAAAGCAGCCACAATCCAAAGCCCAATATAACCTTGCTAACCAATTGGGAAAGACACCTACACATATTTCCATCCTTGAGCTTCTACGCATATCACCTGAACACAAAGCTATCCTCGATAAGGCTCTAAAAGAAACCTTTGTGCCTATTGACCTAGACGTCAACCAATTTGAAGCCATGTTTGGATATTTGGCCAACTCCCACCAAGTCTCTTTTTCTGACAAAGATTACTCTACATCCAAGTCAAACCATAATGAACCATTACACTTTGCTTGCTATTCATCAACTAACACAAGGTCAGACGAGTCTTAGTAGATGGCGGAGCCAGATTGAACATTTGCACTTTAAAATTGGTGAAGGCACTGGGCCTCTCTGAAGCATGTGTAGATACAAATAAGATCATTTTCATCAAATCCTATGATGATGAAGAATGTTCTTCCAAGGGCGTTATCACACTACCTATCAAGGTTGGACTTGCAGTACTAGATACCACATTCCAAGTCCTAAATCTTAAACTACCATACAACCTACTCCTCGGTCAACCATGGATCAATTCCATGAAATTTGTTCCATGCACATACCATCAATGTTTGAAGTTTCCTCACGAAGGCACTGAAATTACAATCATAGGAGATCCCGACCCCTTTCAATATTACTATAATCTAAGAGGGACTAGTACTCAATTCCAAGTGCCTATCAACCAAGAGGCCTCGTCATCTCACTACGTTGATCCATCTTCATTTACTAATTCATCCACTCCATTTATCATTTCATCAAATCCCAAGGTCCAAGTCCATGATATGGGATGTGGAGAATACCGAATGGATAATTTACCAGAAAATGACAATGCTAATGCTGCTGAGAAAGATCAAAATTCCAACACTAATGTCAAGATCTAGCTGCAAAAGGAACACAAAAAGATGGTCATGCTTAGATTGAAACCTTTTGGGACCCTGATGATACATCATCCTTTGACATATCCGCTTCCGCTCAAACTTTTCATATCTATGATAACTCCCTATTTGACCAAGACATCTATGATAACCCACTCTTTGATCATGACCCTACTGAGGATATCCAATCATTAGCCTTCCATCCCACTTGCCCTGGGCTAGGATATGTATCTCCTACTATCACTGCTACTAAGCCATCTTTCCAAGTCATTAAGGATGTGCAAGCTTCCTTTGACATTAGCAATACCGAAAAGGATAGTCCCAAAGACTTCGTTGATGGCATCGCCACTCCCATTTACATCCACTAAACATTCCTATCACTTTTCTTATTTCATTCATCTCATTCACATCCACTCACATCATAGACATGGATCAACAAGTTATGTCTCAAGAAAAGAATAAAGGAAAAACTCCAACGAATGAGCTATCTTTAAAAGGAGATCAAGAATCAAGAGACAAATCAAAAAAAAAAAGGATCAAGACAAGTCCCTTAGGAAAAATAAAAAGCTATTGGACAAATCAAAAGCAAAAGAAGATCAAGACAAGTCCCTTAGCCAAAATAAAATATCAAGACAAGCCAAAATAAAAAGCTATTGGACAAATCAAAAATAAAATAAGATCAAGACAAGTCCCCTAGCCAAAATAAAAAGCTATCAGACAAATCAAAAATAAAATTTAAAAGTGAAAGCAAGGAAAAGTTGATCTTCAAGTATGCCTCTCCATCAAAAATCACTGGGGGCATCTATCAAGGTAAAAATTCAAACAAAGGGCTTGTTGATCCAAGGCCTTTATCCATGTCACTCTCACTCATACCATAAACTCCATTCCATCCATCCATGTTCACATATCTATCATATCACAACATTGGTGATGTCTTTCAATTTATCTTTGACGACAACCCCTTCACATACTCTAGCTTGTTGGTCACCCAAGCTCCTTTTCTTCTAAAGCCTGATGGCCCACATAGTGTGCACATTAGGGATCCTACCCTAGCCTCTTTCGTCAGCCACATCTATCATCCATCATATTTTCCACTTGCACTCATCATCTAGATCAGGTCCTTTCATCTAGCATGGTCATTCAAGCACAATCAGGGCATCCTCATGGTAGTCTATAGATCTAGCACATATCAATTCTACATCTAGCTTCAGAGAGCTAGGAAAAAGTCCTAAAAAAATACAAAAAAATGAGAAAAAGTCCTGAAAAGAATACAAAAAAATGAGAAAAAGACCTAAAAAATTGAAAAAAAATTTAAAAAATCATAAAAATAGTAAAGAGAATTTTTTTTTCCAATAGTGAAAACCACATTAGTAGTGCTTTGGATAAGTACCATGGTGAAAACCTAGCAAATAGGCGCCATGTGTAGTCAGTATTTGCTTTGTCATCTATTATCACTCTATCTAGTCTTCCACCCTAATCCAAAATAATGCCTTTACCTTCCATCATCTCCCATTTGGCATCCATCATCAGGCTTTGTCATCTTTATCATGACTTCCAAGCAGTTGATGTCTTGCATCCTTTCTTCTACATCTTTTTTCCATAATAAACCCCTATCCCATCCCATCCCTATTGGTTAGTCTTATACCCAACTAGGGAAATATCCTTCCAACCTACGTCTTCACTGGATTCTACACTTATCATTAGAGGTCACTATACTCAAAAAAGACCAAAACAATCAAAAAACATTTCAAAAAGATAAAAAACTCAAAACATTTCAAAAACGACAAAAAAAAAAATCAAAAAAATTCAAAAAAGACAAAAAAATCATCATAAAACTTGAAAAATCCAAAAAAATCAAAACATGTCAAAACCCAAAAACATTTAGATAACTTTCAGAAAACAATCCCAAAAACAGAGTTAAAGTTAGTCATGTCAATCTTTGTCATTGTTGAACTACATTGCCTCTACAGCTGGACATAGGCAAGGCCATCTGTCGATGTGCCCCCAAGGCATTAGGTCAATCTTTAGGTGTTGTCAAATAAAATCATGATTCGGTCCTTTGTCATTCAAACAAAGTCAAGGGTCATGTTGAACTACGAGGTCTCTACACATTGCTACATAGGCAAGGCCATCTGTCGATGAGCCCCCAAGGCCCCCTAGGTCAGTCTTTTAGGGTTCGTTGAGTCAGTCAAAATAAATCGGAACTTCAAACACAAATCCTGACTTAACAAGACTAGCAAGCTAACATGTCTCCATGTCAAATACATCATTTGTCACATCAATCAAACTAGTCAAAATGATCAAAACCAATGGTCTTATACAGGATGTGTCCTTCCTAAAATCAGACCTTATCACTGTTTCACTTTGCCATTTTCCTTATACAGGTAGTTGCACTGTCAACTCAAACGCGACATAATCATCTTAACTTCAAACATAAATCCTGACTTAACAAGACCAGCAAGCCAACATGTCTCCAAGTCAAATTTGTCATTTGTCACATCAATTAAACTAGTCAAATTGATCAAAATGAATGGTCTTATATAGGATGTGTCCTTCCTGAAACCAGACCTTAAATCATTGTCTCACTTCGCCATTTTCCTTATACAGGTAGTTGCATGATTGAAACCAAACTTGAAGTCTTATGCAACATGTTTCTTCTCCTGAAACCAGGCCTTGTCAAAACCATCGACCCATCACACACTTTGTCCCTTAACACACTGGAAAACATTTATTGGAAAATGATCTAAATGGTTATTAACCTTGTTGGTATATTTTGTCTTATCTTTTGGATTTTCTTCAGTCATGTTACTAGCCACCTCGAGGATGTCCCACAAAGAATTTAGAGGAGCGATGATGTCTCATGAATTGTCTTTTATTTGATTATTGTATGCGGTTTTTCTTGACAAAAAGACTGGGGCAACTTTTCCCTAAGTATGAGTTAGGACATTCCTTGTCTACAACTATCCATTTTACAGATGGATGACCTTGCACACCTTGGTCTATGTCATACCATGGTGTTTGTAGTCCCTTTGTCATATTTTACCGCTCTATGATGATAAAGCACTATATGACATGCACAAGAGGCTTCATCATCTTCATTTCCTTCATATCTTTTTTTCATCTATCATTTCTTCCATCATTTCATTTTTTTTTCATCATCCTTATCTATTCTCCTCTATCATTTTTTTCCTTCATCTTCTAGTCCTCTCATCCATTTCAAGATTACACTTGTGTTCTTTGAACCCACATGTCCTCTTGAGGGGGCATACCTCTACCTCCGCATCATTTTTTCTTACACTGGGGCATATCTTCTTCTTTGAAACAATGAAACGGGTTGCATTGTCTCAAAGAGGGGAAAAATGTAGACACTCTAAATTTTTCCTCACAATCATTTGGGTATGTGCAGGATCATCATGGAAAAAATAGGCCCTTAAGTGGCAAAAAATTTAGAAAAATCAAAATTAGGCAACTTGACGTAAATATTTGAATAAGTTATCTATATTATTTCAAAAATATGTAAGAATAGAATCTGTAGAAAATTTAATCTAGTTTCTAAACTACTAGGTTTATTTAAAAAAAAAGAAAAAAATCTATTTAGTGAAAATTTGAAATTTCAATGCAGTAGTACTTAAATTTAAGGGAAAAAATAAGTAGGTGTTTTTCTGACCACCCTAACCACAATTTAAAATGATATTATTTTTTTATAATATTTTAGATGTAAGTAGAGGACTCATGTCCAGATGTGATGCATAATTTTTTGTAATTTGTTTCCAAGTAAATAATTAATTATGATTTTTTTATTACAACTTTTAAAAAATGTAAAAACTCGTATGTCTAACCACCTTAACTTGGTCAAAACTTCATGAAATTCAATTTTTTTTGTAATCTTATAGTATGTGAAGCATAGAATGTGATGGATGTTTCAGATTCAAAAAATGTGATATCATTTGAAAGCTATAGATGTTTTTCAATCAGCCTATCAATCAGGACTTTAGTCATAATTCAAATAGAAAATTAATAATAATTAGTTATTAAATTCAAAGTATAACATAATTTATATTGGTGGAAAGTTGAGAATCTCCTTTAAAAACCCTTTTTGTTTCATGAATTTTGGGTAAGAAAAAATTCATTAGCCACATACCCTACACATACCCATCATATTGCCACTTTTTGGCCCATCATGATCCTACACATACCCATCCTATTTTTTGTCTATTAATTAAATGGATATTATTATATGTTTAATTAATTCATTTAAATACTTTCTTCTATTCATTCATCAATGCATTTATAAGCATTTATTTATAAGCACTTACCCATTACCATAATCAATCACTTATCCATTAGCATAATCAACCATTTATCCATCTGCATAATCAGTCACTTATCCATTTCATATTACTCCATTTTGTATTAATCATCAAAATATTCATACATGAACCTTTATCCATTTACATATTTCATTAAATAATTTAAATACATAAAATCATTTAAATATATAAATCCATTTTTATTAAATCAATCATTTAAATTAACAAACCCACTTTAAATATAATTCTAAACCTACACCCACTTATTTATCTCTCATTTCAATCAATTTCAAGTAATTTTGATATGCATTTTTCCACTTCAATCTTTCATCCCACATCTCTCTGGTAACTTGAATTCACACCATGAATTCATTTATAAAAGCCCTTTCTTCTCACCAAAAAAAATATACATTCGAAAATCATGAAAATCTGAGAGCATCAAATGCATAAACCAAGATCATGGTGAATAGGAAAAAAATGGAGCTAATTTTCTTTTGAATGCATGTGTTTTGTGTTTTGCATAGCTTAGTTTCATTTTGCATGTGTTTCATTTACGAAAGGCTTTATTGATTATATGTTGAAATCTTGATTTTGGATTTATAGGTCAAATCATTCAGTTTTCAATATACACACATAACATTTCAGATCACAGTGATGTGGAATTTCAGTGGTATTGGCATCGTTCATCCTCATAAATCCCATTTGGTGAACCTTGTGGTATGACTGTATTATGTTGATGACATGTGTGCGTGTTGTAATTTATGTGATGTGTAATACCTGAGTTTCTTTGAGATGTGATTTGATTTGAGAACATGATAGCATGGATTTTGTTCAAGGTTATTGTGTAATAATGTGAAGTTGGCATATACATGTGTAAAACTATTTTAAATAATCATGGAATTAAAATGTGAAGTAATGTGGATTTGGCATCTATATGTGTAACATTATTTTAATTGTATTAATATGATTATAATGTAGACAGATAATCTCTTGGGTTGTGTTGATAGTTAATTATAGATCTTACTCTAATCTTTTAGGATACTTTTTACAATAAAATAAAAATCATTGTTAACCTACTTAGAAACCTTTCATAAATGGAATAATGTGTCTCCAAATATGTATGGTATGAGTGAAAAAATTTATCTAAATCTTTAGTGACTTTCAGGAGGAAGTTGAATCTAAAGGGAGGGAAGTTTAAGGTCCAAATTTCATATGAATTGAGGTATTCTTCTAATAGTGTTGTTAAATGGTTGGGATAAATTAAATGATTCTTGACGAGTGATCACACGTAACCTTACCTTTGAGGACTTCCAAGAGGAATTCCAATCCTAGGGGAGAGAATGTGAGACCCCATTTGTGTTGACTCTTGCATAATGTTTTATTTATATAATTGGACTATTCAGGAGTTTTGTGGAGGATAGTTTATTTCATCCAACCTTCTATGTTCCTAATTTTATTTATGTTCCTTATTGATATCATGACTCATATTGAATATTTTAATGTGTTTATTGTTGAACATTATATTCAATATTTTTATGGATGACACTTGTTTCCTAATTCATAGATGTTATTCTTATTTTCATATGGATGTCTTGATTATCTTGATTATTACTAGATAATGGGTTTACATATTATTTATTAATTAGATGAAGTTATCATTGATTTCATTAAATGATTATGTGTGTAGATATCAAGAAAATGAGAATTATATATAATAAATGTTATGGTTTTTAGATTTGATTTCTTAAATCATTATTGGCTTGAAATGTTATTTTAATTCATAGTAGTTGCTTAAATAGTTATTAATTTCCATGTAATGTATTGACACCTTTTTTTGAATGAACAAGTGAATTTTGCCAATGATGGTTGGGGTCACATAGCTACTTTCCTTTTTTATCCTTGTAATTTATACCGACCTTGTCTCATATGGAGAAATAAGCTCATTTAATATGTTGTTGTGAAAAAAAAATTATGTGTTGTGTGATCTTGTGTACATGTGAGAGTTTATTTTAATTATCTTTTGAGTTATCTTTTAAATGTGTTTATCTCTTTATGATTATATGGTTCTTTATGTAGTTTAAAATTTCATTTTTAAAGTCTAAAATGTTCCCTAGGTGTTAAGACTTATAGTTTAGGGGTTATTTTACATTATAAAATACCTTTATTTGATTTTAGAACCCACTTTACTTACCCACTTTTGAAAAGTGGTGAAAATTAGATTTGGTTGGGTAGTTTAGGTGGTTAAGGAAATGTGGTTTCTTTTTCTCCTTCTATTTATTCTTTCTCCTTAAGTGGAGAAGGGGGTTTTCCTTTGGAATTATTCATGAGTTATTTTAGTTTTTCATTTAGGAGAGGAAAAAACTAGTTGGAGGAAGGAAGAGAAGAAGGGTAGAGGAAGGAAATATGGAAGAGAGGGCTTGGTGAGCCTTCTACAACTTGGATATCAATTCTTATGGTAGGGTCTAAACCTTTGTTAAATCTTTGTTTTGATGTGTAAAAGAATGTTTGGAATGTTTTGCTATGTTTGTGAAATCTATGTGAAAATAGATGGTGAATCCCTATGTATTTTGTTGTGAATTATGTGTGAGTTTGTTCTTGGTTATGAGTAACCACCTTGTATAAGTTTGAACAAAAATAACCATATATGTGTTTTAGGTGAAAAAATAATAGGATATGAAAGAAATTGTTGTGATGTGCAAAGGATAGTAATGTGGATGTTATGTGGTGTGTATTTGTTGAAGGATCTAAGTGAAAAGTTTTTTTTGTACCCTAGAAGAGTTATGTGACCCCTAGCTCAGGGGAGGTTGAAATTACAACCCTATGTTTGGGAGGAGATCCCATTGGCTTTTTATTTTCTTTTCTTTTTTCAGGTACATGTGTTAAGCAAGGAAGATTGTCTTGGAATTTTCTACCTATGGTTCTCAAGGAGGATATATGTGGGACTTGGGAGATTTGTAAGGTTTTAGAATCTAAGGATGTCTTGTGACTAAAGTTTCAATTTGTACATGAATGTATTGTTTTAACTTGTTGTATAAGGCATAGAAGAATGCATTTTAGTTGATGACATTTAGAAGTCTCAAGAATTCATAAGATAAGATGAAATTTGGAAAGAATAAAGTGTCCATGAGAAATTTCATGTATAAGGTATAGATACGTAAATATATTTTTTGTATTATGTTAGTTGTGTATAACATAAATGGAAGAAAGGTATTTCATTCTTATTTGTTATAATAAACTTGAAAAAAATAAAACAAAGAGGAATATGTAGATTAGTATTTCCATTGCTTAAAGACAGTCTACTTGGTGATTATTGGAAATCAATGTAACTAAAATCGGTTAAAGGATAAGTTAGGAAAGAATACCGCTCACACCTTAGAAATCATATTCAATAATTTAGTTTTTATGAAGAAAGAAATTTGGTCTTCTATTACATTACATAATTAAATTATAGTTAGAATTAAATTATAGTTAGACATAAATTTAATTTTTTTACAATTATGCTTATTTTATCAACATGCATGAAAATATTTTTATAAAAGTATTATAATTTAATGTGGATGAACATTATATATACAAATAATATATATATATATAAATTTATTTTGATATCATATAATATATATTATATAGTATATATATGTAAATAATATTATATATTTAACTAAACAAAATATATTAAATAATTTGATAGATATTAATAATGAAATAAAAGATTTTTTTATAAATATATATATTATTTTAGTGATTTGGGCCCAACCCCATGCCGACCTAAGTCAATCATGAGGAGGCGACCCTATGGGGGGCACAACCTCCATGGGGAGAGAATCCTCCTCACCAAACATTATTAAAATCATTATAAATTAAAAAAAAATGTATATATAAATTTAAATACAATGACTTATTTTTAATGTTGAATGTCCATAAAAAGAGGATGGTATTATATATATAGAAAAAAACCAGCGTTCTCAATCATTGGAACTTATCCAAATTTCTATAGTAAAAATAAAATCTTTGTGAAAGAGAAAACAAAGAAATGATGAAGATCAATATGCAAATCCAACTTGAATTGAAAAACAAAAGGCAAATAAGGGAGAAAACCATAATTCAAGAAGTCATGAGTTGGTTGTAAGTTAGTTTTGATTAGGAATTAGTTTTTGGTTAATTTATTAAATTATTTAACTAACTTGAAAACTAAAAGTAGAATTAAAATCCAATTCTAATGTAAATTCAATTTAATCTTTGAGTATTGTGAATTTTAAGTTGTATCAAAATCTTTTACTTCTTTTTCAATTAGTGAATTGAATGTGACTTTTTGGTTTTCTTTGAAATTGTTAGTTGTAAGGAAAATTTGAATATATTAATTAATTGTGAATTTAAAATATAACATAGCCAATTAATAATAATTTAAAAAAAGGATTATAGTTCAAGGAAATTTAGATTCTTATTACTATTATATTAGATGTGAACAACTAGAAAATAAAAGTTGTTAATTTGTGTATCACAACTTAGTATTGATAACAAACTTTAAAGTTCAATGAGTTGGCCATTTTAATGAGTGTAATTAGTGTAGTACTAATTATTGAATTGATTTTAACTCTACATGATAAATTCTAGAAATGGGCACATATTTGGTAACATTCATTGGTGTATTAAATTGATAATGTGGAAACTTTATCATTTGCTCATGTTAAGTAAAATATAAATTTCCTATTCCATATGGATAATTTTATTTGGCAATGAATTATTTGTTGGAAGGGTTTTTTATTTCTTAAAATGTTTATTGCATTGTTATTCACTCTTAGAGAAAACTGCATAAGGGAAAGTATCTTCTCTCTAGTAGACTTTCTTAAGACACCTGAACCTAGTAGGTATTCACCATCAATTAAAATGCATAGAATGGTTTATGTCACCTTATACCTATATGATTATTTCCCTACTTATAGTTTGGCGTGCTTGGGTCAATAATGAAATTGCATTGCCATCAAGGGTGCATAGGTTGTCTATTAAAATTAGTCTTGTTTTATATTGTATGAGGCAAAAAAAATTGGTGATTGTGTCAATTTTTAGTCAAAAAAAGTGGGCATGACAAAATGGAAAACCTTGTCCAATTGAACATTGTAGAGGGATCATATCTGACAAAGCTTTATTTATTACCAATTTAGCATTGGAATCTTTTAATTTAACTTTTGAACATGCTTGCATATCTTGGGACCAAAATCCAACCATTGTAGTATATTGAAGATAAATCTCCAACGCATTCTATCATAAGCTTTATTGAAATCTAGTTTAACCAAAAAAGTAATTTTCTCCAATTTTTAAGACCATTCACTAGTTTTTTAGGCCAATATTAAGTTATCAAGGATAAATATTTAACCAAGGAACCCTATTTGTTTAATTCTTACTATCCCTTTCACCACTAGTATAATCCTTGTAGCTATGCCCTTAGTAATGATTTTGTAAGAAGTGTTAACAAGGAAATAGGGCACCATCTAGAGATAGTGTCTTCATTTTTTCCTTTTAGGAGTTTGATTAGGCTTTTATTAATATTAGGCCCTAAAAAACCTTGTTTCAAGGCCTTCAAGTATAACAAATTAAATTATCAATAAATTTAATATGTTTCCATGTTGTAGAACTCAATTAAGAGCCCATAAATCCCAAGACTTTTGTTAGAGGGCACTGAAAACACATGTTCTAAGTCTTCAATAGATAGATCATGATCTAAAAATTGACAATATTAAGTATCCACCTTGAGAATGTGATCTTTAATAATATCTTCCAGTATTAGTTGGGTGTCCTACTAATAAGAATCCTCTATGAAAAGTTTCTCATAAAAATTTTGAAACATAAAGTTAATCTCTTTTGGCTTCATATGAACATGACCATGTTCATCTTGAATTGCTCCAATATAATCCTCTTTATGTTTATACTTTAAAAAATAAAGAAATATTTGGATCCTTTATTTCCCTCCTTAACCCAATGTAATATGACCATGACTTTAGTTCCTTGGCCCACATACATATCAATTTTACGAAGTTATTCTTCTAAAGAAGCAATAGTGGGTTGAATGTTGATATTATTAGGATTTGATTAAGAAATTTTTTGGTGTGTTCTAGCTTCCCTTGAAGGGATTTTTCTTTACATTTTCACTATCAAGCCAATCTCTTACCAAAGCACGTAAAAATTATGCATATTATAAAATATCATAGTGCCACCATTCCCTATATGAATATCCTTCTTTAGGCTTGGGAATCAATTTCCATATGTTAACCAAAATAGCAACATAAGAAATATTTTGATGTGTGAATTATTAATCATGTATGGAAATTATGATGTCATTCTACTATTTGTACCTCCTAATATAGAACAAATGATAAGAAAGTGATCAGAGAGAGAAGTAGAATATTTTTTTGTTAACAAAATGACCAGAGAATCTTGAATTACTTGAGGGTTATGGGATATATAGAACATATCCAATCTATTGAGTTTTCTATCATCCTCAAATATGCAATTAGACTAAGCATACCAATTATGTTCATGGTTGAAACACATTTATTATAAATTGAATCTATTACCCCCATAATATTATAACAATACAACCATCTGTCAAATTATTCACTACTCAACTTAATATGACTAGTCCAACTATGATCTTTAGAATGTTTCACCATGTTAAAATTGCCTCCTATAATCCAATCAACATTAGGAAAATTTGTAGACATCCAATCTCATAACTCACATATATCTTTTACAATATTAGGAGCATAAACTAAACAAAAACTAACGAGTTATTCATTGATAAAAGTTAGGACCCACACACAACTATGTGAAGGATCATCCCCTTTATCAATGACAAATTTATAGACCCATGAGGTAATACCAATAACAACCCCCTACCTTC